>JAOXJP010011735.1:0-47526 GCA_025762735.1 Platanus orientalis | reverse complement strand
TCTCTATTTTAGGCTCTTTTACTTGAATTATTTATTTTCTGTTCAATTTAAATAAAATGAAGAAAATTAAGATAAAAACTAATAAAAAAAAGAGAAAACAAGGAAAAAATAAAGATTAAAGGATATGAAATGATAATAAAATATAAGCATATCAGTTCCCTATTTAAAAGAGGCACCAATTTAAAAAAAAAACCATTACATGTCAGCTTGTGGTGTGAGGGCATGGATGAACTTACCGTTTTGGGTGCAGCATATCCTTTCCTGCTTTTTAATGGCAACATATGCACCTCACTCTTCATGGGTACCTATGTTTTCACTTGAAAATTGTTTTTATGGTTTAACCCTATACACTGGAGCCATATCCTCTATGCCACGGTACACCCCAAACACAAAGATGGGTGGGGCCCATACACTTTTTACAGGGCCCCACCTCCCTTTGTGTTTAGGATATACTGTGGCACAGAGGCTACGAGTCTCATGTGTTGGAACACGGGGAATAGACAAATGTGGGAATGGAACATTTGCTCTCTTTTAACATATGATATATTTTTATAAAAAAAATGATATATTAAATTACTTCTACATATATTAATGTATTATATACTTTCGTAAGACTCAATCAACCGAACTTTTAATTAAAAAAAAACCAATCGGAACGTTTAACTACCTGAGCCTAGTATAATTCAACTCAAGTTTACTTATAATTCAACTCAAGTTTACTTAAGGAGTGTGTGGATGTGTTGTTCAAAAGTTGCAAGCTGAATTAGACTGTTTCGTTTGTTGCTTTCTTAAATAGTTGTGAAAAGACAAAATCCACGTTGAGCTGTTGATTTCCTTGGAAGAGTTACTACCGGGAAGCAAAGTAACCAAAAAAAAAAAAAAAAAAATAGAAGCGGATTATTACTTGAAATGTGGTAAAGTGAAAATGATCTGTCAACTTTGTTTTTTCACTTTTTGGGAGACACGTGTCACACTAGATAGATGCCACATTTTATTGCACTTCAAGCTAAAGGAGACAATTTCAACTCAATATAGGAGGATTGCTGCTAAGATTTAAGAGATTTTTTTTGGGGGTGAGGAATTAGAGCAAATCACATTCTAAAAGAGAGAATATCTTTTTAACTTTAAAGAAATTGATAAGATTAATAAATGGGTTATGTTTTAAAGAAACAGAAAAAAAAAAAAATATAATACAATGCCATTCGCCATCATTGGGTGCACTTAACTGTTTACATACATGGGTTAGATATCTCACAATCATCTCACGGGTTCTATCCCGTTCCAGTTGGGAGATGATAGTGCTTCACCACTTCTACTCGAGCTCTTCAACAACAATCTCTCGGGTTCAATTTCCATTTCTTTCTTCCCTTGTTCTTTGGCTGCAAGTGCTTGACTTAGGCCAACAATAGCATACCAAACCCCTTTCTGGATTTTATCCACTAGGGCCTTTGTTCATTAGATAGCTTGCTGCTGAGTAATAACTTCATATCTGGAAACTTTTCCCCTTCTATCTAACATTGTACACCATTATGAATTGCGGGTTTTAGTTCCAATAAGCTTTTGGTTGCATCCCAACAGATATATGTTTAGGTGCTGCCTCACTCGAAGAGTTGCGACTTCCTAATAATCTCATCAAGGGTGAAATCTCAATTCCAAGCTCAAGATGATTGACTTCAGCATAAACTATCTCCATGGACCTATTCCAGTAGAGTTTGGAAAGTTGGAGAATCTTGAGCACCTAATGGCATGGTTCAACAGCTTGGACGGGAAATTCCTAGAAGAAATGAGTTAACGCCGTAAGCTAAAGACCCTCATTCTCAACAACAATTTCTTTGGCAGTGAAATTGATGAGCTAAATAAAAAAAATGAATATGATTTGTGTGAGTAGGGAGAGATGATATACCCATTCGTTTAATCCTCCTTCAATACAACTTTTATCCGTTCTATTCATTTTACGGGATTTTGATTTCTTCCTCTATTTTATTTCAATAGTATACTCAAAGAGAGAGAGAGAGAGAGAGAGAGAGAGAGAGAGAGAGACGTACCAAGATATCATAAGCTTGAGCAAAGTTGTCGCTTCTCCTTTGTAACGGAAAGGTAAAGATAAAACTCCGAGATATAGAAGAAAGCAGGCTGAAAGGAAGAAAATAAGGATCTTGAGATTTGGTTAGATAGAAAGAAGAAAACGCACCGCACAAGCCAACCCCATAGGCTGGCACCTCCGATGCTTTTTCCGCTTTCGCCTAGCGGTCCGGGGAAACAACAGTTGACAAACCAAACCTTGGGTAAGATGAGAGTGGATTATTTACGTCAGCTTAGAGAGTGGCTAAAGTTGGAATGACATCAGGGCTGACACATCAGTGCCGAAAAGTGATATACACTTTTTTGGAAGATGTTTTCGCTTTTTGACACTGATGTGTCAGCCCTGATGTGATTTCAACTTTATCCACTCTCTAAGTTGTCCTAGCAAATCCTCTGCGGTGTAAGACGTATTTTTGCTTGCACACACAGCTGAAAGCGCCAGATGACAGCGCATCCAAACACGACCTTAAACAAGCTCAATTGTAATCTTAGGTTCGGCTAGGGTGGGTAGGGCTTGGGCCAATCCAAATCTAGCCTAACCTGAAATTTAGCTCAAAAACCTCGAGTTAGGTTTGAATTAATTAAAATCTTTTATATAGATGAGGTATTGTTGAGTTTCGATCTTATTAAAATAATTTTTGAAAAACTTATGGACCATAGACCGGCCCAAAGCTCAATAAAATAACTAGGATTCGGTTTGAGCCTAAAATTTCTAAAAAGGTTCGAGCCAAGTTCATAATTAGCATAGCAGGGCCTGGCCCATGTACACCCTTAGGTTGCATGGGCCAGGCCCTGCTAAGGTAATTACGGGTAGTGGTGGCAATTCATGTTGATGGGTCAGGTTCGTGTCATATCGAGACAAGGGTATGCAACTATATAGGTTTAACCCAAACCTGATCCATTTATTAATCGTGTCAAAACAAGTTGACCCACTTTGACCATAAACAAGTTTACAGTCAATCCTAACCCTGTTTTATTTCATGTTGGGTTTGGGATTATGTGGTAATTCATGTTGGTGGTTCAGATTCATGTCATCTCAAGCTAATGACATATGACTATATGGTTCAACCCAAGCTTGACCCTTACCCTTTTCTTAATCATACCAAAGCGGGTCAATCCGTTTGACCCGAAACCTGTTTACATCAACCGTAACCCGTTTATGTCATATTGGGTTCATGAGTCGTGTCAAACATGCCCACTGGTTAGGCTCTGGCTGAATCGACAGCCGTTATACAATACCTCTTTGAGGTGGCTTCAAGTTAGCTTGGCAAAATGAAACGCGTGTAAAGGTATTTCTGGGAATAGATAGATGTTCTGTCCAAGATTTTGTACCTCTTACTGTGTCCTCAAATACATGTTGACACATGGTGGTTTTTGAATTTGGTGTGGCTTTTAAATAAGGAGCAAATGTTCATTTGAACATTTTTTTATTTTTTTTTTACAGTTTTAAACCACATACACCCCCCCTGGTTTTAAAAATTTGAAAACTGTGTATGAGGACACAGTAAGACATACAAAATCCTGGACAGAACATTCTTACCATTTATGTCAACCCGAGTGGAGGAGTTGCCCTTTTTCTCTTAGTAGGGAGGTCATTTCGATAAAAATGAAAAGAATGGTGAGAGTTTGGGTAAAATTAATAAGTGTAAGAAGAAGCCTAAGAAAAGCGAGGAGGAAAGAAGCCTAAGAAAATTTCAATCTTCAGAGCTCTCAACTAAAATTAAGGTACTCTCTTTCTCTCATTTCTGGGCAGGTTTTGCTTTTGCCGATAATTTTCCAATGAAGATTTGTTTCATATTTACTGTTGGAAGTTCATTACTTGTTTTAAAGAAAAGAAAACCATCTGGGCCTTCATCTTCTCTCTTTGGAGGAGGTTTCCTTAGAGGCTTGGATTTTGATAGTTTTGTTCGTCGTTGAGATTTATTTTTATCGATTGTGAAAATTCAGATTAGTTGCCTTCTTTAAGACCTTTTTCTTCCATTAGAATTTTCCGTTTTTGTTAGCGGTACGGTACACAAAAAGAAAAGAAAAGAAAAGAAAAGAAAACCATGTTTTAATTGTTCTTGTGTTACCATCCCAGTGGTTTAAGAGCCTCTCATGACGCATTTTCATCATCATCCTTCCTTCCTAGGGCTTTTTGGTGGCTAGATTCGTAGCATCTCGTTTCATGAAAGTTTGTGATTCTCATGGTGGGTGTGGGTACATAACTACATATTTCTAAAATGTTGTCTGCTCCGGTTGTCTTATGTGTTTTAATTAGGTGGATAATGATATCCTAATCTCATTTATTTTAGCAAGAAAGAAGACGACTGGGTGTTATCTGTGTTTTCTTTTTATTTGAATTTTACTTTGGCTTTGACTGGATATATAACACATGATTCATATATTCGCAGTCAATTGATTTTTATTAGTTGGGATTTAAGTAGTTGACAAGTGAAGAAAAAGACTGGATTTGTTAGCTTATGATGGTTCAGTTGTTCCTATCTGAACCTGTTTGGAGTGATGATGGAGATGTTGTTGCTGCTAAACACAAAATATCTCTTCTGAAGAAATTGGAATCCATTATCTGGTCTCTTATAACATCTGGAGGTCGATCCGAGGCTCGCCTATGGCTTTGCAACACTATATCATGTATAGATTCAATTACTCCGCATCAACAGCACAAGCTATTTGTTAAACTACTATCTTCTAAGCCACTAAAGCGGGGACTGGCTGCCCAGCTGTTGCAGATGATCTTTGATAAGAGACCACAAAAAGCTGGACACATCATAGCCAAGAAAAACTACATGCTTGAGAAATTTTTTAAAGGTAATTGTTCCCTTTATGCTTCATCCATTATAAATTTTAGGCTTCATCCATTATACATTTGTAAATAATATTAAACTGTATTTGTATCTCATGGCCTCCTCGTATGAGGCTTTTTCGTGTAGTTTAGGGGTTTTATTCTACTTAGATGGTTTGGTAGTCATTCGGTAACTGCATTTCAACGCTTGTATTCTTAAATTTATATTCTTGCAATTCCATAGTGCTCTAATTATTTTGGTTTCTAATACTCAAATTATAGCTATGGATTACCATCATACTCCCCATCCATAGAACTCAACCTGCCAGGTTGTTTTGGCATGTATTCACTGTTTTGAGGGTGTCTATTGTACTCATAGAGTTTAAGGTCAGTTTATCAATGGCATATCAGTATGCGTGGCATATATACAGGGTGATGGGACCCACAATTTTCTTGAGGATGTAGCCATGATATCCCCTTCAACATGGACCTGGTTTAAAGAATCCAACTATGCTTCTGTTGACTTCTTTTTCTGAATAATTGCTATTACATCCGACCATTTAAATAATGCAATAGATCAGATTGTTGGGATGTCAGGTCCACTTTTGACCTAGGAATGAAATCAATCAAGCATGGGGTCCTTTTGTCATACATGTGCACCACATGTACTGATAAGATGTTAGAAGACTGGCTTTGTGGTGTACACAGTTGATGCTATAGATTTCTGCTTCGTAATTGTCTCTCTTAATTAAGTTTCTTATGCTGGGGAAAAATTATGGTTCTACCACATGCAACCAGATCTGCAGGCAAGTAAGGTACCCTGACCTGCATGGCTGTCTCCGTATTGGGCTCTCCAGTTTCCCAGATCCAGACGACATCTGGAATTTCTATTTAAGCTTTCCTATCTAGTAATTCAATTCAAATATATTAAGACGGATCACACAAATTTATGTCAATAATCAATGCAGGAAACCCACGGCGTATATCGCAATGGTTTGATAATTTTGCTTGTGGTGGTGACTTTGAGCATAGAAAAGGTTCTCGGGCATTATGCCAGTTTGCTTTTGTGAACCGGGATATCTGTTGGGAGGAACTTCAGTGGAAGGGAAAGCATGGGCAGTCACCTGCAATGGTTGCTACAAAGCCTCATTACTTTCTTGATTTGGATGTTCAGCTAACAGTGGAGAATTTCCTTGAAAATGTGCCTGAATTTTGGTCATCCAATGAGCTTGCAGAATCATTGAAAGATGGCGAGATTTTGCACATAGATAATAAGTTCTTTGTAGATTGTTTTATTGATTTGATGTATAAGGAAGATTCTGAGGAAGTATGGGAAATAATTAATGAGTTCTTAAAGGAGGAAGCGTTCTCTATTCTCTGTCACCACCTTCTCATTATTCTGGAAGAGCAGGACCTCTGTGCTTTCTTGGACATGATTTCTGAATTTCTTACCCCTAGAATGGATTCCAAGGATCTTGGCCGTCCATCTTATTGGCTTGAAACTATTTTATCTGTGTGCAATGGTTGTGTACCTATTGATGAGTTACTCCTATTGAATGCGGTTATTAATCAAGGTCGTCAGCTTCTATGGCTTGTGCGTGATGAGGAGGATGAGAAGCTGAAAGGAGAAATCAAGGATCTTGTTTTTCAGATCAGTGCAACCGCGAGCATCACCAGTCATTGGGCCCTGCTTATGAAAGAATGCTTGATGATGAAGGTAGAAGTAATAAGATGGCTTGGACTTCATTCATGGGTTCTTCACTATAGATTATCAGAGGAATGCGAGACTCCCAAATCATGGGAAGCATTATTTATTAAGAATAATATAAGCTTTCGCAAGTCTGATAATTATGGCCTGCTATGTCTTGAGGGATTGTCTGAAGAAAGTGGGTCCGATTTGGACGATGTGCGAGTTGGGCGGAAGAAGAAAACAAAAACTAGAAAGAAAAAGAGGAGAAGAAACTATGATCTTGATGGCAGCAGATACAATGAGCTGGTGGGTTTGGATACTTCCCATCGGTGGTGGAATTTGCAATCTAGGGCTGGATGTTGGTTGCTCTCTACTGATGATTACTCTTCTTCATGGAACAGTGTATGGTTTTTTACCCTTCTCTTACAATCAAATTTTTTTTTTTCATTGAAAGGTCAGAAATTCATTAATGGAAGGAGAAAAGGAAACAAAACTTCATTGGGAAGGTGAAGGAAATAAAGGAGATACCCGCAACAAAACAAAAGCACAAGAACAGCAATAACAAGGCATCAATGCTTCTAGAATTTTTTTTTCTTCTAATAGACAAACATTCAAATAAACTGTTGTAGACCAAGGCAGTCAGGCCTTCCAAACCAATATGCTTCTCCTTAGAGACCCCCTCCTATTCGTTTCCTTCTAGACAACCGAACAAAGAACCTGTAGGAGAAAAAGCCAAACCACAAAAAGGATCCCTTCCAAGCCTTTGATCCACCTACTGGAAATAAGATCCTCATAATTTGGTTGATGAATAAATAAGATCCTTATAAGTATGAGGAAGAGCTTAGGCGATATTGTGATGGGAGATGAAATTCCAAACTCTACTGGACATTGGGCAGTGAACAAAGAGATGGTTTACAGACTCCTCCCCTATGAACATAACACATCAATTGGACATGTTCCAACCTTTACTTTTCATATGATCTACAGTGAGGATTTTATCCAAAAATACATTCCAAACAAAAAGGTTATCTTAGACAGGATACCAGGATACCAAATAATCTTATTAGGGATGGAAAGCTTTGGTTTATTTGAAATGAAGCATAAAAGACTAACTGAAAACATACCCATTCCATCTAGGTTCGACAACCAATTAATTTTCCTCCCTCGGATTGATACATAAATGATTTAACAAAACAACACCCTTGACAAATCACCTAACTCCCAATTATTCAAATTTCTTCTTGAGATTCCATCCCCCTTCTTCTCCACACACCACATAGTGCATAATACCCTCCTTATCCTGAGTTAAAGAATAAATGACAAGGAAAGCCTCTTTGAGAGTAGACTTACTAGACCACCTATCTTCCTCTTCACCCCTGATCCCAAACAAAATTTAATGTGGCTCCGAAAGAGTGTTTTAGCTTTGAAAATCGCTCTCCAATTTCTGACTCTGTAACCTTGCCCACTTCTTTAGATCCCACTTAGAGCTATCCTCATACCTAATATGCCACCACTCTTTTCCAAAGGCTATCTCTTTCAACCATGAAATGCCATAACCATTTACCATGGTAGTCAAATTGTGCTCTCTTAATTTCTTAATTCCTAACCCTTACAATTGCGAAGGCAAACACACCTTGTTCCAATTTACTAAATGATACGTTTTCATTCTGGTTCGACTCTTGTGAGCAGCCACTTTGTGCAAAAAACAACACAAAACATACCTTAAGAACCCTAGTTGACATATATTATCCTTACAAAATATCATAATACCATTCACAGATAGCAAGTGAGATATAGACACTCTTTCAGACCTCACCTCGAATCTATAGAAAGGAAGCCCACTTGGGCCCTCCTTATTTTATTTATTTATTTTTTTGATAAGAGAAATTCATTAAAAAGGGGTAAGCAATCCCAAAAGAAAAATCCACTACTTGAGGGATACACAAGGGGAGTATCTCTAATACAATTTACCCACCCTTTCGTTATGTCTACAATAGAAAAACCCACCCACTCTTTACAATTTATAGCCCGGAAACAAAACCGATCCTTGGTTTTCTTATTTATATTGAAACCGGCTCAGCTAACTCTAAAATATTCTTTGGTTTTGCTCCAGCCATATAGACCAACATACTGCGGGAAAGACCAAACTCCATAAAACGCTTCCTTTTTGAGAAGCCCACATAAGATGCCAACCCCTAAAGAGTCCCACACATTGTTTTGAAAGACCCAAGAAAAATCCTATTCCAAAATTTTGTGGCATAAAGGCAATGGGTAAATATATGACTCGCTTCTTGCGTAGCTTGATAGCAAAAAGGGCAAGCATTGGGGATGCACATACCTCGCTTTAGAAGGTTATTTATAGTTGGAAGCCGACTCTTACAAGTGAGCCATAGAAATGAAAGAATTTTCGAGGGAACCTTAAGGCTCCAAAGCTTCTTCTTCCAAGATTGATTTCTTACATCACCATCTCCAAAAATACGCATGCAAGATTTGATAGAGAATTGACCATTTCTGTTAAGAGTCACTTGTCATTGTAGTTTGTGATGTGAATTGTGAGCTTGTGTGCTTGGAAGAGAAGAAGGTAGAAAGGGAAAAAGGAAGAAGTGACGCAGTAGAGTACGATTGGGTAGACCGTATGAGTCTGGTTGTCTCATACGTTGGTATTTATATTGATAATATATTTATACATCGTACATATGGTATACCAAAGGTATATGTGTACAATACCCTTATTACATAAATACCCTCGCATACGATACTTCAAACTCCCCCACAAGTTGGAGCGTGAATATTGACCATGCTCTACTTGCTGATGATGTCATGAAGTTACATCTTGGTAACACCTTTGGTCAATACATCTGCTACCTGTTGTTCTGTAGTGACAAACGGCGTGCAAATTAGTCTGCATAGTATCTTTTCTCTGATAAAGTGTCGGTCCATTTCTATGTGCTTTATCCGATCATGTTGCACATGATTGTAGGAGATAGTAATAGCTGACTTTTTGTCATAGTACAAGCTCATTGGTCTTTGTACTTCAACCCAACTACATGAAGTAAAGTTCTCAACCAAAGAACTTCACAAATTCCATGTGCCATTGATCTGTATTCCACTTTAGCACTAGATAGTGCAACCACAGATTGCTTCTTGCTTCTCCATGTCGCAAGATTCCCACCAACAAACGAATAGTATCCTAAGGTTGATCTTCTATCTGTGACTGATCCTGCTCAGTCTGCATTAGTATAGACTTCAACCCTCACATGACCATTATCAAAAAATAACAGACCCCTTCCTGGAGCTGTCTTCAGATACCTCAGCATATGGAAGGTAGCCTCCAAATGAGGTGTTCTTGGTGCATGCATGAATTGACTTATAACACTAACTGCAAATGCAATATTTTCCTAACAAGTCTTTGATATCGTCCTGCATCAATCAATGACCTTCCATCCTAATCATTTAGCCCATGATTAGCTTCAATAGGAGTATCCGCAGGTTTGGCTCCCAATAATCCTGTCTCAAGGAGTAAATCAAACACATACTTTATCTATGATATGAAGATACCTCTCTTGGAGCGAGCAACCTCATTACCTAAGTAGTGTAGGATACCCAAATCCTTTACTTCAAACTCGCTACTCAAATGAGACTTCAACTTGTTTACTGCTTTTGAATCATCTCCAATAACCACTATATCGTCTACATATACGATAACTACTATAGTCCCTTTCAACGAGTGCTTAACAAACAAGGTGTGATCAGCTGGGGATTGCTGATAACCAACCTTTGTTAAACTTCCACTAAATCTTTTAAACCATGCCCTTGGCGATTGCTTGAGCCCATATAATGTCTTCTTTAATTTGCACACCTTACCTTTATTTCATGGAATTTTAAATCCTGGAGGTAGCACCATGTATACTTCTTCATATAAGTCACCATGAAGAAATGCATTATTCACATCGAATTGCCAAAGTGACAATTTTTTATTAGCTACGACAGATCTTTATACCCAAATTGAATTCATCTTAGCCACCGGTGCAAAGGTTTCTTGGTAATTTATTCCATATGTTTGTGTATATCCCTTTGTAACTAATCTCGTCTTGTACCTGTCAATAGACCCATTTGTCTTGTACTTAACGGTATACACCCACTTACATCCTACTGGTTGTTTTCCTGCCGGAAGGTTCAGAAGTTCCCATGTGCCATTTTTCTAAAGAGTTTTCATTTCTTCACACAACATTTCTCTAATGACTCTGCGAAATTGTCACTTTCAGATTCGAAGGAACTTGGATAGATGACACAGAGCTAACAAAGGTACGATATGAAGCCTTCAAGGCTTTATATGTGACAAAGTTGGAGATAGGATGATTGGTGTAGGATCTCTTTCCTTTGCGAAGAGCAATAGGAAGATATTTTCAGTAGGAATTAAAGAAGTAGGAGTTGTAAAATTACCTGGTTTCAAAGAGACAATTCGAGAAGAATCATTTGCTGTGTCCTTCCTCCTTGTATAAACCAGCAAGTCCTTCCCATTGTCTGGAATTGGCATGTCAAAGGAAAATGGAGACATTGGAGTGGCAAGTGGTAGGATTGAAGGCAAGCATTGAGACCTCTTTTCACTACTCAAACACTCTCCCTGACAAGAGGTCGTGGAAGGAGAGAAAAAAAGGAACAAACTCAAAAAATGTGACATTCACGGAGACAAATTTGTTCCTGGTTAGTGGGTTATAACACTTATAACCTTTTTGAGTCGAAGGGTATCCCAAAAAAAATACACTTGTCTGTGGTGTTTTACCCACAATGACTGCAATGGAGCTTATCCTTATCAATGGGTCCTCCTTTCTATGGGGTCTTTTCTTTCTTAAAGCCACTTTTATCTCCCTTTTGAAAAAATAGGAATGAAGGCTAAAACTGATTTCTTTTGAGTTCTAGACGAGTATTGGTGCATGACATTCTTCTTGCTCTCTTCGCTTTGAGCTAGTGCACATACTTCATTCAGAGATGGAAGGGTGCCTCTACTTAAAATGTTGACACGGACAAATTCAAAGTCCTAGTTCAACCCGGTAAAAAATTCAAAAATTGTATTTCTCTCAATTTTGTCTTTATAAGCCATTTCATCTACTAAACAAATTAGTTTATATGTTTCATAGTGATCCAACTCCTTCCACATGCTACATAAAGTGGCAGAGTAGTTGCCTAGACTTTTCTCCCTCTAACAAAGGTGGGCTATTTCCTGATTGAATTGATAAATGCATACAAAGTTTTTCACCTGCGAATAGGTATGTGCAGCCAAATCCCATATCTCCTTGGCTGTTTTAAGGAATAGAAACCTATGACTAATTTGAGGTTGCATTGAGTTGAGCAACCAAGACATAACAGTAAGGTTCTCCGACTCCCATCGGTCATAAGTCTGAATATCTGACATAGAGGGTTCAGTAACATACTCATTTATGTACCCAAGTTTTCTTCTTCCACCAATGTACATCCTTGCGGATTGGGACCATTCCAAGTAGTTTGTTTCATCCAACTTGACGGTGGTGATATGCACACCGGGGTTGTCACTTTGGATACCCATTGGTGACATAACAGTAACAGTACTCGAACCGCTCCGAGTATCATCCTCAGTTTCAAATGTCTTTGAAACTTTCGACATGATGCAACGCACCCAACAACCCACACACAAGTCCAACAACTACACACATTGCAATTGGCAATCTGTACTCAGCATGTGACCCGAACACCACGGGAAACTCCAATCAACATCCAAAAATGCATAATACACCATCCATAGTCTCAAACTTTCAGATTTGAGAGCACGTAAACTGATGAGAGAAGAGAAAAAAAACAGGTCCAACATCTTGCTCTTCCTTGGCCAAAAGAGCACTAAACTCTCTCAAATCGAAACGAAAAACAACGAGATTTGTCCCTACCAATGCTTGACCAAAAAACGACCACTCCTGTACGAGGAGTTGGTCTGGTGTCTTGAAAATTGAGCCAAAAACTCGAAAAAATAGGTACATGGCGTCCTAGGCCTCCTTGGCCAAAATTGCTCAAATCTCTCTCAAATCAAAACTAAAATAAATAGGACTTGTCCCAATAGATTTCTCATTAAAAAAATGATCCACCCTGTTGGAGGAATCAAATTGAAACACCCCGGATTGCTATAGATTTACGTTTTTCAAAAAACAAAGGGTTTTGGGGTTTCTCCACGAGAACTTCGAAATAAACTCATCTAAGCACCAAAAATTTTTGCAAAAATCACCACAATTACCAAGAGGCCGAGATCTATCAAAAACCTAAATTTTCAGTCGAGTGCGATAGTATGGCCTGTTGACGTTAGCGAACAGACATGCTGATGTCAGCATCCTCTCCTTGCATAGTAAACTCCGATCATGCCCTGATGATTTTTCCACTTTGATACCAACTTGTCGTTGTAGTTCGTGATGTGAATTATGAGCCTATGTGCTTTGAAGAGAAGGTAGAAAGAGAAAAAGGAAGAAGTGAAGTAATAGAATATGATTGGGTCAACTGTATGAGTTTGGTTGTGTCATACGTTGGTTGGTATTTATATTAATAATGTATTTGTACAATGTACCTATGGTATACCAAAGGTATGGGTGTACAATACCCTTATTACATAAATACCCTCGCATACGATACTTAAACAGAGTCCACTGACGAGTCTCTTCCATGCCCATTCTTAATTATGATTTTCCACCAATTCAATGAGCCTAGCCATTTGATTCATTTCCCAATCATTGATATGTCTTCTGAGCTTGATGTACCAAGTCATTGATATGTCTTCTGAGCTTGATGTACCAATCTTTCCCTTCTCCTATCCATCTCCAATTGTCTATCACCTTAGACTCTTTATCTTGAGCCATAGCATAAATTAGGGGGACTTCTATCATAAGCAGCATAAGCAGCTACTGGGTACACCAAACCTCCTTCCAAAAAGATGCATCTTTGCCCGACCCGATGTCCACCCGAATGGCCTTCTTGAAGTCCTCCAACTGGTTTGGTCATAATTCCCTTCCAACAACTAACACCATGGCTGGATAGAGATTTTAGATTCCCAGCAGTTAGAAAGACCATATTTCTTGGCAATGACATGGTGCCAAAGACTCCCTCTATCAGCTCCAAACTGCTACAGCCATTTCGACAATAATGCCTTGTTCACATCTTGTACTCTTTTGATGCCTATTTCACCATTTTGCTTTGTTTTGCAAACCTCCTCCCAAGCTACCAAATTCATACTTAAACTATCATTCCCCTTACTCCAAAGAAACTTTCTTTGAGACTTTTCAATTTCGTTTGCTACCCAAATGGGCCCTCCTTATTTTACTAAGAGCCTCCACAAAGGTTGAACAGAATAGGGAATATCGGTTCTCCTTGTCTAATCCCCCTCTGACTCCAAAAGTACCCCTTTGGACTCCAAAATTGAGAAATGGATTAAACCGATGCACAACTTAAATTCCTCCATATAAAGCCAAACCCCATTCACTTCAAAATGTAATCTAGGAAACTCCAACTTACGTGATCATAGGATTTTTTAATGTCAAGTTTGCATAAAATCCCATTTTTGCCTTCTTTTAATATTGCATCAATGCATTCATTGGCCCTGTCCAAAATTTTCCTTCTTCCCACAAAAACCTCTTGAAATTAGGAAATAATAATGCTCATAACCGGCTTGACTCTCATGGCAAGAGCTTTTGCAATAATCTTATACATGCTATGTAAGAGGCTTATTGGTTTAAAATCCTTTAATTCTTTGGCCACTCCTTTTTAGGGAATCAAGGCTATGAAGGTTTTGCTTAAGTTCTTTTCAAATCCTCAAGCTGGAAAATTTCCTCTTATCACTCTCATTAGATCATTTTTAATGAAGGGCCAACAATTTTGAAAGAAAGAGGTAGGAAAACCATTAGGCCCCAACGGCTTACCACCTTTCAATGCCTTGATATCACCCAAGATTTCCTCCTAGAAAGGCCTTTCTAAAATATCATACTCCTAAGGAGATTTGGAGTTGAACTCAAGATCCTTGAGTGTGGATCTAATATTATGACTCTCCTTATACAAATGGTCATAGGATTTCTTGATCTCATTCCTCAATATCTTTTTTATCTTGGACCCACTACCCATCCACCAAAAGAGCTTGAATGGAATTGATATTTTTGTGTCTCAAACATTGTTTTGGGGAAAATTTTGGTATTCCTGTTCTCTTCTTTAAGCTATCTCACCCTTGAGCGTGGTTTTCAATAAATCTCCTTAAGAACTAGGAACTGGAATGCCTTCCTCTAAACTTCTCAACAAATCCTTTCCTCAGGAGATAGGGGTCTAACCTTCCCTGCATCATTCAGCTCTCAGTTTTTTCTGTACATTCTTCCTTCTTGACACTAACCTCACAAAACTTCTTTTTGCCCCAAGATTAGGACTTTTCTTTAGAGCTTTTAACTTGAGGCAGAGGGCTCCTCCAAAATGGCTTCCTTTCGAGAGTATTCAACTACCTCTCAGAAATCCAATGGTTGAAACTACATTTCTTCGAACCTAAAAGGCTTTGGAAATCTGCACTCTCTCTAAGGGTTCCATATGGGCATATGATTAGAGGTAATTCTCGGAAAAGCCCCTTGGATCATCCTAGGGAATAAATTCTCCCACTCGTTACAAAATAAGAATTGATCCATCTTGTATACATTTTAATACCATATATTTTTTTACAAATAAAAATTCATTAATAATGGGGATGAGATATCCCCAAAAAACAAAACAAAAGAGGAACTAACAGCCCATGGCCTAAAACATGTTGGAATCTGTAGCAACATTGATACACCCCTTTTAATTATCCATAAAAGAATGGTTAGAAAATTCTTTACTAACATTGCTACCTTTTTTCATTATGTTCTGAATGGTTGAGGCATATATTGGTGCTACAGTATCTCTAACGGTATAAGACAGTCTTAAAAGATTGTGAAATCCTACTACAAGTTACGGGCCCATGTCAAAGTTCAACTAGATTTCTTAGCTAGTTACTAGAGTGAAAAGTGATGCAAAAGAGAGAAGTGGGAAGTGAGGCTTAATAAATCCTTGAGAGACAAGAAGTGAGAAACAATTAAGCAATGACTGGAGGGTTATCATTAAAAAGTCAGGAAGTGATTGGGGAAGTGAGTAAAGTGCAATTTGGAAGAAATTTCAAAACCATTAAAAAAATATTAAGAAATGACAGGGAAGTGAATAAAATAATAGATTAATAAGTAATTACTAATAGGAAATAAGTACCAATAAGTTTACAACCAATTAGTAGAACTACAATACAATAAAGTGAATAAGTCAATAAAGTGTTAAACTAACTCAAAAGCTATATTATGCAAGTAATAAATAATAATGACATATAAACTAAAATTTAAATAAGTAATCATGAATAAAAGAATACTTAAGAATCATGTGAAGGTTATAATTAGTCATAAAAGTTTATAAAGTATTAAGAACCGTACCTCACTCCCATTTATTAGTCTGAGCAGCCATACCTTAGATTTTACCTTCGATAGGATTTTTGTAGATAATTAGGCATCTTAGTGGTGGGATATTAAATACCTTGTATAAAACCATTGGATTTTAATCTTTATTATTGGGTTGGAATAAAATATTATAAACAATAAAATCAATACTCAATCTTAAACAAAAATATTTAATTCAATGTCAATAGCATAGGGTTTACATTAAAAAAAATTCTGCTCTTTAGATCACTTCCCAATCATTTCTCTAGACACTTCTATTTGCTTCCCTAAACTAATCGCTTCACCGTTCTTCTCAATCACTTCCTCGTGCTCCTTAGAACTTGGGGAAGCTGATTCAAATTCACTTCCTAAATGCATTTTCCACCCAGTACTAAGCATCCCTGCAATTGTGGTTATATATGCACCACATGCATGTTATCACACTTTTGAGGTTCTCAATATTTCCCTAGTTAAAAATGCAGAACGAATTTTGGACTAGAATATTTGTCATGCCTAGAACCTGGCCCAATCAATTCTCATTTGATTCGGCATTGAACCGTATTTGGAACGTGGCACACATATAACACATCACTTGTATCACATATACATATCACTTCATTATTCTCTCTTACTTTTACATATGCATTTCAGTATTTTTTTCTTCTTCTTTCTTATCATTTCGTTATCACATTATACTTTTTCTTTTCTATATTCTTATCACATTCATTGCAATGGAATAACTTTGCTATCAATCACATATATATCAGTAGGCAGTGGAATTACTTATTCATTCATATGTCTAAACAATACACAGCGGAATATTTATACATTCATTAGCATATCCATAACAGCGGAAATGATCATTCTAATAAGACTTCACCTTCTAATAAAGGTACTAAACTAAACTATAATAAGTTCATATTCAAAGTCATATGTTGGGTACCATCTCACCCATAACACATCAATGAAAATTAAACCAATAATATGTTTCAAACCCATACAATGAGTCTCTATATAAAATACTCAAAACATAGATTAAGGAGTAAATCTTGTTCACTTCTAGGTTGCACTCCGAGAATGCTCCTTAAGGCAATGCTCTCTCTACATCTAAAACATGTTGTGGAAGGGTGAGTCCACGACTTGCAAGCAATTATACAAAATAGACAATACAATAAGGAGGGTCAAGTATGGGCATAAGCATGAATATTTATAAAATGTGCAAATCAGAATAATGCAACACTTATGCATAAATTTTTTGAAATATGCATTTTCTAAACAATGTCACTTATCAAAATATGATTCGAAAGGCTGATAAAACGGTTCACTAAATCCACTCTTGAAAGCACTCATTCAAAACACATACAGAGATTCACATACTTTTCAAAACACTATTTCCAAAATACTTAATAGAAGTTCATTCACTTTCCAAAACACTTTCACATATTGCCTTGTGGTGGGTTCCATCATTTTACCCTAATAGAGGGGCCTACTATTCACATTATGCCTTGTGCGAGGCTCCATCATTTCACTCTAATGGAGGGACCTACTATTTTCATAATATACCCTATGAGCAGCCCACTATTCACAATATGTCTTGTGAGAGGCTTTATCATTTCATCCTAATGGAGGCCCACTATTCTTACAATATGCCTTATGAGCTGCCCATTGATTCTCACAATATACTCTGTGAGGGGGGTCCACTGTTCTCACAATCTACCTTGTGAGGGGGTGAAACGGTTTGGATTTTTAAATAGAAGGTATTCGAAAAATAAATTCTTATGCTCTTTTTCCAAAACTTTCAAAACTAAACACTCTTTGACAAAGAAACAATTCGGAAGAGTCAAAACATATACAATGAAATGTTTTTTCAAAACTAAACACTTTTCAGTATGAAAAACTGATTCGGAACACTAAAACATTCTTTTTGATACTTTTCAAAATGGAATCGATCTATGAGACATAAAACATGTCATGATAGAAATACATCCATAGATTTCGAATCAGAAACGAAGTCAAATGATTCATAATCCACTAATTTGCTTGATTCATCTAAAGAACACATTAAAAGTAAATCACTTACCAAAACTGATCATTCACTTCGATGATTCATAACATTCAAATATGATTCAGAGGCCAAATTCAATAATTGGAACACTTAGAATGCAAAGAACTATTGATCTTCACAATATAATAACAATACAAGGATTAAAAGTCTAAAATGATGAGATATATCTACCAACATTACTGAATAAATCAATTCTATTAATTATGTATCATAGATTTTAGAGGATAAGTAGAATTCATGGCTAAATTAATTAGATCTCTTACTTCAATTAAATTACAATAGATTTCACATAGTGTATAGTGCTTCTCAGATTTTTAACATGAAATAAGAGTAGATTAAATGATCGATCATATTGAAGGAATTATATGTAAATCATATCAATCCACTTGGAATTCGATTGGAACTTAAACATTTGAAGAATCAATTTAGAATCACATAGATTTTAAGAATCAATGAGGGGAAAACATGAATAGATCATATAGATTTGAATTAAATCAAAGTAGATTTAAGAATCAAAGGATGAACAATCATATACAATGTACTACATTGAGATTCAATGAACTAAGGTATTATGAATGAGACAATGTTGCAATTAAAGCATATTCATTTTCTAATGGATGAAATTCATGTCACTTCAATTATAAAATCCTTGAAGGAAACTTATGGAAACACATGGATCTAAGATCATTCAAAATCCCATTGAAATCATTGCAGAGAATTCATACAACATATGGATCTAAGATCCTAAGAATGAAAACCGATGCTTATTAAACATAATCACCTATTCACTTGGATCTAAGGATCAAATGTGGAATCACATATTTAATGCTAAACACTGAAATCATATGTAGTTAAGATCCTAAGAATGAAAATTGATGCATATTAAGCATAATTACTTATTCATTCACTTGGATCTTAAGATTAAATGAGAAATCACATATTCAATGCAAAACATTGAAATCATATGAATTTAAGATCCTAAGAATGAAAACTGATGCGTATTAAGCATAATTACTTACACATTTGATTTCTTTGCTCTTCTTTAATCTCTATACAAAACTTTCATTGAATCCATTCTTCACTTCCTTTTTTTTGTAATTCAAACATGGTTTCATAATCAAAATCTGTAGATCTTAGAGAATTACTTTTGAAAATCCATAAATTCATCATAAATTAAGTTAGATCTAAGATCTAGAAGCTTACCTTGCTCTCTAAAATGAGATTTCTCATCTTCTTTCTTAACACTCAATTTTTTCTCTTCCTTAGTTTATCTCTAATGTATTTTGGGTCTAAATTGGGTAATCCAGTGGTTTTGTATTGAGATCAAGGGAATCTCACGTGCAAAGAGGGAAAAATCACGAATTTTGCACGTATATTTTTTCTTCTTAGAATACGATTTTGAAACGTTGGAATTATTATTTTTTTAAACAATCGAAATGTGTCGAATGCTTGAAATTATTTTTGAATGTTTGGGTAGTGACTGTTTTGAACCCTAAGTTATTTGAACATTCAAAATGTTTTTCGAACGTTCAAACTTTGAAAGATCGAAGGAAATTTCGAATGATCGAAATTTGTTGAATCGTACTTCTAAATCCTTTAGGGTTCACCTTGGGTCCATGCTTCTTCCTAAGTCCATGCACTCTCTAACATATTACATTTCTATTTTTGGTCTTAAACCATTCACCTTCCCATTTTATTCTTACATTATCATGCTTTAAGTGACTTAAGCATATGCGGGGTGTTGCACTCTCCCTCCCTATAAAAATTCAGTCCTCTGAATTGATGCATACCTTAACTTTGGAACAAATGCGGGTACTTTGCTCTATTTCGTCCTGTCCTTTCCCAGTAGCTTTTTCCTCAAATTGGTTGCACCATAATACTTTCATGTATGAAACAACTTTGGATCGTAGAACTTGTTCTTTTCTATCAAGGATTCTCACTGGTTGTTCATCATATGATTGGTCTTCCCTAACTTGAAGAGGTTTGTACTCCAATACATGTGAAGGATCCCGGATGTATTCTCACAACATTGATATGTGGAATGCATGGTGAACATGTAAAAGATCCGAAGGTAAATCCAATTCATAGGCGAGTGTGCCCACTTTCTTTAATATCTCGAATGGTCCAATGAATCGAGGTTCTAACTCTCCTTTCTCCTAAATCTTATTACGCCTTTTATTGGTGACACCTTGAGGAACACATAGTCTCCCACTTCGAACTCTAAGTTCCTTCTTCTCGTATCTGCATAGCTTTTCTGTCTGCTCTATGCTGTCGAAAGCTTATCCTAAATCCATTGAATCTTCTTTGTGGTGATTTATGATTTTTGGTCTAAGCATTTTTCTCTTTCCCACTTCCTCCCAGCTTGTAGGTGATCTGCATTTTCTTCCATACAAGGCCTCAAAAGGGGCCATTTATATGCAAAATTAGAAACTATTGTTGTAGGCGAATTCCACCAATGGTAAATGAATGTGCCAACTTCTTTTCAGATCAATCACACATGCTCTAACTTGAGAGAATGAATGTCCCAACTTGAAATAATGGGTTTTGGAGCTAAATGGAGAAGTTGGATATTCTTTTACATTCATTCTACTTCCTTTTCGGTTTTAGTGAATGGTAATCTGGTTGGTTTTTTTTTCGGAGCTCTAGGGGTTTAAGATAAGGGAATCATATATCTCCGCTTTTGTTCATTATGGTATTTGAGGTCCTTAGCAAGATGATTTCAAAAGTTGAGATGAGTTTCATTAGGGGTTTTGAGGTGGGATCGGGAGGGGTGCCGATCTCCCATCTTCATGTTGCGGATAATACTATGATCTTTTGTGGTGCAAAGTTAGGTAGTGGGGGTATCTTAGATGTATCTTTAAGTGCTTTGAGGTAGTGACATGTTTACGTATTAACTTAGGTAAGAGTGAAATCTTTTAAATGGAAGATTACTGTGATATTGAGAATTTGGCTTAGATTTTGGGTTGTAAAATTGGTACTCTTCCCTCTTCTTATTTAGGTTTACTATTTGGTGCGAGCTACAAATCAAAGTTGATATGAGATCTGGTGATTAAGCTTGATTCTTCGACATTGGATTCTTGGAAGCCCCCCCCCCCCTTTCTTTTGAAAGGGGGTCATTTGACTTTGATTTAAACAAATCTAGCAGCCATTCCTAACTACTTTCTTTCTCTTTTTTCACGATCCCAGTGTCATTGGAAAAATTAATTGAGTCAAAGTTCAGAAATTTTTTATGGAATGACACTCCATTTGACTTTGATGTAGACAAATCTAGCAGCCATTCCTAACTACTTTCTTTCTCTTTTTTCACAATCCCAGTGTCGGTGGAAAAATTAATTAAGTCAAAGCACAAATTTTTTTTTATGGAATGACACTCCTAACCATCATAGGTACACTACCAATTGGGATACTATTAGTAAACCAGTTTGGTACGGTGGAATGGGGTTTAGGAATTTGGAGATTCATAATAAGGCTTTATTAGCTAAATGGCTTTAGAGATTTGGTAATGAAAGAGATAACCTCTGGTTTAGGGTTGTGGTGGCTAGATTTGGTGAGTCCTTGAGGTGAGAGTCCAGTGAAGTTTGAAGGAGACATGGTTATGGGATTTGAAAAGCCATTGTAATGATTAAGGCAAACTTTTGGAAATTTATTCGCTTCAAATTAGGCTCCGGTGTTGATATCAAATTTTGGGAGGATCTTTGGATCAGTGATGTTTTTTGAGAGAAGGGTTTTCCAATATTTTTAGGTTAGTTCTTGATCCGTGTAAGTCGGTGATGTGTTCTTATGATGATGGGGTGTTTGGTACCCAAGGCTTTGTAGGAATTTGAATGATTAGGAGTTGTGAGTTGTTGAGTTTGATAGATACTTTGAGGAACCTGAATCCGAATCTGAGTTGAAGTGATGAGTGGTTGTGGATCCCTTCTTGTAAGGGTCGGTTTACGGCCAAGTCCTTTTACTATGAATTGATGGATAATAGAGATTCTGGTTTTCCCATTAAGGCATTTGGAATCCGAGCATTCCTTTTAAAGTGTCCTTTCTGTGGAATACTTACTTGGATAAGATTCTTATTCTCAATCATCTTCAGATTAGAGGGTGGGACTTGGCCAACAGATATGCCTTGTGTCTGAGGGAGGAGGAATCGGTGAACCACTTGTCCTTGGGCCACTAGGATTTGGGACTTCTTTCTTTCTCATCCCCAAATTCCTTGGATCTTTCCCAAGTTTTTCAACAAGTTGATCAAAGTTTGATGGATCAGTGACCTTGAGAGGTTCCCCCTTATCATTTGGCGAGCCTTGCTGGGGGTCATTTATTGGGGGCTTTGGAAGGAAAGGAACAATCAAACCTTTGATGATAAGTATAGGAGTCATGAATAGCTGTTTTTATTTATTTATTTACAAGCTCATATTTTATTGGATTTCTGTGGGGGCTAATTTTGAAGAGATCAAGTGGTACTCTCTTAGGTGTGAGAATTTGTAGTCCTTGTTGTCTCATCTTTGTTTTTCTTATTCTCTCTGTATTGCTGCTTCCGCTATCACCAACCTGGTTTTTTTTTTCTTTCTTTTGAATAAAGTTTCTTTTTTACCTCTCAAAAAATAAAAAATAAAAATTGCACATGCTAAGCATGTCTTTTAATGTTTGGATAGTCCTTCCCAACTAGTCGTTAGTTTGTGGATGGAAAGCTGTATTGAATGTCAATTTTGTTCGCATAACTCGTTATAGACTAGTCCAAAACTTGGAAGTAAAATGGGGGTCTCTATAAGACACTATGGTGACGGGAATCCCATGCAGTATTACAATCTCCATCACATAGAGTTGAGCCAATTTGCCTAAAGAGTATGAAATTCTGATTGACAAAAAGTGTGTTGATTTGGTCAACTGGTCTACAATAACCCATATAGAATCGAACCCCTTTATTGTCCTTGGTATTCCAACTACAACGTCCATCGATATATGATCCCATTTCCATTCCAATATGTTTAAGAGGTTGCAACTTTTCAGCGGGATTTTTGTGTTCGGTCTTTAACTTGTTGACATGTTAAACATCTGACCACATAATTTGCAATATCTCTCTTCATGTTATTCCACCAATACATGTTTAAGATCTTGATACGTCTTAGTACTTCCCGAGTGTATGTTGTATGATATATCTTGATACATCTTCATGTTGTTTCATCATATTTTGGGGTTCATATTTCCATTCACTGACCTCAACAAAGAGGAGATGCGTGTAACACCCCGCACATGTTTCCATGCACTTAGTAGGATCATAGATGCATAATTAATGATTGATTGTTTTTCGAATAATTAATTTTGTGTTTTAAGTTATGATATTTTGACACATAAGTGAATGAGAAAGTTGGAGTAAGTATATAAGAGAAAGAAAAGGCAAAAAACAAGTCATGAACTTGATATGTTTTGAAGTGGTCCCAGACAACAGATTGATGTAATTTCATAGATAAACCTGTATTAATTTTGTAGGAATCAACTTACAAACAATACACCATTAGAAAGCTCTAAGAGTCTCCAATACAACAAACGGTGTGCGATTTGGAGTTTCCTACAAGAAGTTATGATAGTTTTCATACAAAGTGTCTAAGTGGGAAAAGTCTGGAAAGTTTGAGAGCTTGAGGAAAAAGTTCAAACACTCAAAGTATGTTGGGATTTGGGAAATTGACAAAGAAAAGAAAAGGAAAAAACACAGCTTTAGCGCTCGAAGGGGGACTTTGAGAGGCTCTCAAAAAATGAAAGTTCGAGTGCTTGAAGTGTAAGTTTGAGAGCTCGAACCGCATGAACAAAATTTTTGAAAATTTGGAAGCTTCCGTTTTTTACACGATTAGGGTTTCTACTTTGCTTAGGAATCTTGTAGGGTCTAAAAAGAGGGAAAAAAGAAGAACAAGGAATAAAGCTAGGTTTTGAAGATTTTTGGTAAAGAACTAGAAACTTACAAACTATTTTGTGATTTCGAATCAACTTGTAAGTAATCATATATGTCATGCTTCGTTTTTTAATTCTTTTAGGTTCTTAGAATGTTTGTAATCAAGTTTTTAAGTATTGTTATAGGTAATGTTTCGTTTTTGAATGTTTTAGGTTCTTAGATTACATGAAATCCTATTTTTGTTAATAATCATGTATATGATGCTTCGTTTTTTATTTCATCCAGTTCTTAGTTTTTTTTGAAGAAAGGAATGAGGTTTTGAAAGTAATCATCTGTTTAATGTTTTGTTTTTAATCTCCTTAGGTTTTTAGAATGTTTGTTTAGAAAGAAGGAATCATGTTTTGTAATAATCACGTAGATTATGCTTTGTTTTAATTTTCGAGGGATTTAGATCTATGTTCAAACCATGTTTTATGTCAAGATTAGATGATTTTTAATGTTTTGATTTTGCTCTAAGTTTATGTCTTGGAAAAAGGGATTTTTCAGCAAAGTTAGCAAATCTTAGATTTTTTTAAAGAGATTTATTCAAAGGAAAGTTTTGATTTAATTCCCATAATCAAGTGTTTGGAATTGTTGTATGAAATCTGTAGTTATGTGCCATAGGTGGGTTAGATCTATTTCTGTTTTGCATCAAAGTGATATTACTTGTTAGAAGTATGAAATCTTTGTTCTGAAAGATTATGTTTTGATCTGCATGAATAACTATTTAGTTTCTCAATAGAAAATAAATCTACTTTGAAAGAAAATATGTTTTCTATATTTGTTTATGTTACGAACAAGGTTCAAAATCTCGTTATCACGACTTGTATCACAGACCCGAGGGACGGAGATATCTCATGTCTCCTAACTTATCACAGAGAGACGACATTCGAAATCGAGAGATGGTGAGAAACGGGGGAAAAACTAATCAAATGAAGGAATTTTGATTTGAAACTTCAGAATTTAATTAAATAATCATTAATTCACACTTAGGAATCATTAAATATAGGAAACGACTATTTATGATGGTTGGGAGAACGTTGTCGCTTGTGGAATCTATGGAAACACTATATAAGCCTTGAAATTTTTGAATGAAACTTTAGGAAATGTTATAATAAACATCATTAAACACTTATAATCATTATACTTCATTACACTCTTGGGTATCAATAGTTAGGGATCGGTACCTTCATGACATGCTGTCGTGCATGTCTAGAATGTTAAGTGTTAGAGGTTGATAAATAACACTATACTATTCATTATACAATAAAGCTACAAATCCATAGACATAAAACATAATCAATGTTAAAAATAACTCAAACAATAATGTCATTCTCTTTCATTGCTAATGCAAAGTATTACAAAAATACAAGTCTACAATAGTAAAATTAGAGAAATATAATATAATGAGATAGAGAATAGTACAAAAGTCTACTAGTGCCAAGACTGCTGCCAAGTGCCAACTAGCTCAATCCTCATCATAACCACATAGAGTTTCGGGGAGGCTAATAATCATCATAATTATCCCTATCACGATATTGCTGAAATTGTTGTTGCTGTTGTTGTTGATGTTGAAATCACTCTTCTACCAAGCGACAATAATCCAACCATGAGATATTTGGACTATGCCATGCCTGATAGTCATAAACATATCTCTTGTATATAGAATCATCTACTCTCGAGAGCATCCCATATCGTGGAAAGTCGGGCACTGTAAACTGAGAATGAGAAGTAGAAGTAGAACTAGAACCCCGATGGGTCCGACAGGCCTATGAAGCCCAACCCTCTTGATCAAACAATGATGTGGATGAGGTAACAGGCCTATCAGCTAAATGTGGCCCTACGTACTATTGCTGGTAACTAGGTCCAAAGCCAAAAATAGAATCAATCCATGAAGATCCCTCCTGATTTTGTGTACTACCAGTAGCAGATTGGGGGTATTGAGGGAAGAACCCATGTTGCTGCCCAAAAGAAGTCCCACTGAGACTCATGCTATCAAAAGATCCAGTTAACATGTCAGCTATATGATAGGAACCTCTCTCCACCTCCTGATGTCTCCCCCCTCCCTCCTAACTGTTACCCCTATTCTTTCACCCATATTTTAAAGGAGGTGGATGTGAAGCATGATGTGTATCCTGATTGGCATGGTCAAATCTATTATCTCCTGTGAATGTGCTAATGGGTCTCTGTCTTTAACTCTAACTCGTCCCACCGCTACCATCTCCTCCATCATCATCATCCTCATCGTCTTGGACCTCCCCTCCTCTTGCTCCATCACATCCTTCATGATCATCACCAGATTCACCATTATCTGAGGAGTTAGCACTAGTAGTAGCAACATTCATATGCTCATCATCAACTAATTCGCTTGTAACTTGGGGATTCAACTAACCTTGTGGTTGGTTCCATTGTTTTGTTTGCATAAATGCATCCACATCTACTCTCATTTGACTTGCTATATGAGAGCTCGACCATCCATTTGCCCCATCCAATATTGGTTCTCCAGCCTCAACTCACTGGTATAGTGGGTCCTCATCTCCCTCGTCGTAGAAAATCTCTATAAGATCGATGGGACCGGTGTACTCTTCTATATTTTGTTTTTTGTTTTTGTTTTTTTTTTTTCTGCTTGTTTCAGTCTCAAGCGCAAGTTGTAATGGATGAACTTAAGTTTTTAAAGCCTCCTTTGTCCAAATCTATTTCGTCTTTTAGAGTAGATGAGATTAAATGTGCTACAATTCCTCTCGTAATTGGAAGAAGATGTGGTTTGTGATAAGATACGAATGAAAATCTTTGTTGGGTGCTTGTGACCCATGCAACACCCACCACTCAACTGAAAAATAAAATTACAAGGATCTGTCTTCTGTCGTCTTGCCTTTGTCGCACCTCGCATAAAAGACTCAATTGGATCCCTAAAATACTTTATCTGAAATTAGAAGGCTCCAAAAATTAGTAAACTAAATTGTATAATGGAAGAAAATAAAAAAATGACCAGTGGTAATTGTGGTTATCCTATTAAGAGCCTCTGCCTGTATGTTGGGATCGGGCTCAAGTCTCCTAATGACTATCTATAGAGGCTTCAACAAAGTTGGATCCATTCCAATATTATTAAAATATTGGTATTGATGATTGAGGTAGTATGCTAAAAATCAAAGAAATACATAACATTTAAAAACCTATCCTTAACCAATAATCAAATAAATATAACTTAAGCAAAATAAAATAACTTACCATCCAGATGTAGTGGGTGGATAAGTATCTTCATTCATTGAGTATTAATGATCTTTATGTATTTTTTGTGACCTTTAGGGGCAGTTGCCTTAGTTGTAACTTTCATTAACTGGATGGACTCATAAATGTATCCCATGATTGGTTTTTTGTTCCCATCAACCATCCTTAGGACCATCACCATTGACTTTAATATGTTTACTATCGTGCGACATCGATCCCAAAAGGTATGATTACACACAATTGATTCGACTAATCGTCCTGCCACACTGTTGCTCTCCCTATAATCATACCACTGGGATGAAGTAAACAATTGCTTTAAGCTAACCTTCTTGTTTAGAATACTCTGCAATGCTATGTAGTTGGTGGCAAAGCGTGTTACACCTGACCGCACGATATCACATCCACATCTCTTTCTCATCATAGCCAATACATAACCATAGTTATATATGAAATTGGTTGACTGTCTTAGCATCTTCTACCGCCCTCCTTACAAATGCATCATTCCCATGTCCTTAAGCATGAGGTATATCCAATGAGTTGCACATGGGGTCCAAAATAGATTATGTTTTTCTATTAATTTCTTTATAGTTTTCTTGAAAATTTTGCCATTGTAACTATTTAAAACACATTTTATCTGCCGACCTCCTCAATAACATTTTCTAACAAGCCTATTTATGTGTGGTTCTTGATAACCTTAGATGCCTTTATAGATTTCAAAAGCACAGTGACACCATCATAGTAAACCATAAAATTGATGATTGACTGTCTCGTTGGATTAGTCCAACCATCACACATGATAGTTACCCTATACTTTGGCCATTGTTTCTTCAATCCACCTATATACTCATTAAGGATCTTTCTCATGGTCCAGATACTTCCCCATTACCTCATATGTAGTGAGTGCCTTCACACTTGGCCCTGCCTTTGCAACCTCATATATAAAATTCTAAAGGAGAGGCCCTGTAATTGCGTTGGTTGTAATTTTATGGAAGAATGAGAATTTTGAATATGCTTGGCCCACCTTTTGTCTCATATTTCCCTACATTTCTTTCAGACCTCTCTGCTTGTGTTCCTAGGAGGGACACAAAGCAGGGTCAATGGGAATGGTGGTAGGATGATCCTTCATACTAGAAGTTCGATTGATCCCATGACTCCCATCAGTGCCATTGCCATGACCACCACTAGACTTGCCCCACCACCTATTGCTACGGTTGCCACTATCACAAACACTAGCACCAACATCCCTATTAGGTCTCCTACTACCATTGCCCCCTCCCTCATATGCAGAAGGCTCAAAATCAGGCCTAAAAGAGTGCATACGTTGAAGCTACTCTCTCTCGTGCTGATATGCCAAACTTGCTCTCACTGCCTTTCTATAATGTTTCCTTTGTTCCTCTATCTCATGATCAGATGAATATTGTATTCCATCATCATCATCATCATCATCACTATCCGCATCTATATATCCCTATGTGGCTTCCCTTAATGCTGTATCCCTATCAATCTTTTTCTTTATACCCGCCTCTTTTTCTGCCATGTGATCCTGCATTTGTCTCTTAATTTGGGGTGAAATTTTGTCACAATGGGATACCCTTTTAGGTTGCTCACTGGCTAGATGTTGTTTTAGTCGAGTAATCCCACCACCATGCATTTATTTTCCACAAAACTTAAATATTGTTTTTCTTCTATTCCCACCAATCATAGTACAATACTACCACCCAATACCTCCTCCTTGGGGATACTATGCGACTGGCGAGGCATATTCGAAATCCTGTAGATACAAATAAATTATATAAATAAATAATAAATATACAATGTAAGTGTAACTGTGTAACATAATGTAGCTAAATAGGACTTACGGTTCAAAATGTTCTACTACACTGATACATGAACATAAGCATTAAACCACATGTTTGATGTGATTTTCTGTTTTTTTTTAGCAAAAATTTAACTTTTTTTATAAAAAATATGAAAGAAATAAAAAATACAAAAAACATAATAGAATTAAGATGAACATACTTTGTATGTGTCAATATGTTCAAATATGCTTTATGAATTTTTTCTTATTTTTTTGGCATTTTTTGGAATTTTTTAATTACTAAATAATTACAAATTTTTTTTTTCAGAAATCTACCAAAGTGATATATTATGTGCACAATGGTATGTCGTGTGCCATATAAAAAAATTAGACTAAACAATGGTCATTTCATATAATTTTTTGAATTTTTTTATTTTTTTCAAATTTTTTTTTTTGAAAATTATTATTTTTTTGATGAATGTGTAGATCTAATAGAAATGTATAATATATAAAAATCTACAGGGATTAGAGAAGAAACAAAGAGATTACCAAAGTTTTTGTTGAGATTTGGGGTTTCGGGTTTAATCCTTCGATCTGGCTCAAATCTAAGTTCTCCAACGAAATGGACTCAAGTGGAGTCCTAGATTTAGCTTCCAAAAGAAAAATAGATTTTTTGAAGGTTTTAGAGAGATGTGATACGGGGTGTTCTTCCGCTATGAGATGTAAGACTCACGTCTCGCATTGTATTTGAAGAGTAAAATGATCCAAAATGCCCATCGTCTTGCAAGATAGGTGTGTCTCGCGCGAGACATACTACGAGATCCTGTACAACCCCTGAATTATCATTGTATATACCCATTTCGTGTCGCAAACCTATTATACCGAGTTATCTTGCGCGAGATTTTGAACCATGGTTATGAGACCCCTTTCCATCAAGAGGAAAGTTGATGGGGCCCCTCATCGATTTAAATAGCTACGATCAGGTACCCCTTTTACTGGGTCACATCAATAGGTTAATCAGATATGTTATTTTGATTTATCATCATTGGGTACTAGACAATGGTATCGTCTCACTGGAATTATAATAGGTGCGATTAGGTCCCCCATTCACCGGGTCACATAATAGGTGTGATCAAGTACCCAATTATCGGGTCACATTAATAGGTGAATCTGATATCTGCTCATTGCATAGATGTGTGATGATGTCTCATCTATATGTATTCTGATTTTAGTTCGAATTTGTTTTGGATTTTAGTTTAGTATTTCAGTTCAGTTTCATGTATTATGTTTTCAGTTTTGATTTGTCATATGCTTTGTTTTGAGTTAAAGGAAATTATTTTTCAGCATATATATGTAAAATATGGAAATTATTATTATGTTTCAGAAAACATGTTTTAAAAAGGCATTATAAATGCATTGTAATCTGTTTTGTAAATTACAAATCTATTTGTGCTCTGATTGAACTAAAGATATCTGCATGTGTGATAGATATGCTTACTTACGAGTTTGTCATACTTATATGTTGACATTGTTTTTCAGATGATGAACATGTTTGATAGTAAAATGCTGAGGATGCTATAAAGCGAGGTGCTGACGTTCTAGTTTAGATTTACAATTTATGGTTTTAGAGACTTGAGATACTTTATCATTCAGTTCAACATTTGGTTCAGACTTTATTTTTTAGACAACTTTATTTTAGTGGATGGATTATTCATTATCATGAATTATTGTGAGTTTTATTTTCATGGGATGTTAACCAGTAGAAATGAGATTTAGTTATTTGGAGACTTTGTTATTTATTGATTTTATTCAATTAAATTTCAAACTATGGAATTGTTAGAATGTTAGACCATGTATGGATGAGAATCAAATGTCAGACTTATGATTATGGATTGGTGAATGTTTAGATGTTTAATTCCGTTGTGTATGGTATGTGTTATGTGTGCGAATGAAAAAAGAAAAATGAATGACTTGAAAAGAAAGAAAATCTGAATGTCACACTTCCAAATTTGTAGCTATATAGATATGGGTTTCGGGGTGTGACAGAGTTGGTATTAGAGCCCGAGGTTTGAGATTTTGTAGACAAATATGAGTTTTAGAATTCTAGGGAAAACTAGAAAGTTATAGGATGAAGCATTAGAATAAAATTTTAGTGACATACTAGGACTTTAAATAGCATAATTTTGATAAGTCTGACATAATTTTGATAAGTTTACTTGATGATTTTAGAAAAAGATGCTGCCCTATAGATTTGCCCCCCTTTCTGCTCAAGATGAACAACAGGATCCCAGTGGAACTTTCAGAGCCATTAGGGATTTAGCTGGGGTGGTGCAGTGTCACGTGATTGTGAGAGATAAGAATGGGGAGAACGGGAATAGGGCACTTGAGTAGTTCAGTAGGATGGGGCCATCCGAATTCAATGGCTCATTGGATCTGTTGGAGGTAGAGGCTTGACAAATGCAAATGGAGAAGATATTTGGCGTGATAGGCTACATAGAGGTTCAGACGACCTTTTTTGCAATTTTCATGCTGAAAGGTGAAATTGAACATTGGTGGAGAGCTACTAGAGAGACATTAGTACTAGAGGAAGACGAACCGCTTACTCAAGGCGTTTTCCTAAGGGCTTTTTGTGATTACTATTTCCCGAAAAGTGTTCAACATGCATAGGAAATGGAGTTCATGGAACTCATACAAGGAAATAATACAATTTTATAGTATAAAGCCAAGTTCATGGAGTTGGTCAGGTTTGCCTCCCTGGCATTGTAGAAGATGACAAGAGGAAGGCTAAGAAGTTTCAGAAAGGATTACATCCTAGCATTAGGGCCCGTATTGCCGCCTTAGGGTTGAGAGCATTTGCTGATGTGATAAAGATCGCTATGATTGTAGAAAGAGAAGATAAGGAATTACAGAAGATTTGAGATCAAGGAAAGAAGTGTCAAAGTCATGAGGGATTTAGAAGGGGCAATGTCAGACCTTTAAGAAGAAAGTTGTAACTGAAAAGGAGACCAAGACGCAGATTCAATAGGACAATGTTGCTTGTCCTAATTGTGGGAAGATGCACACAGGTGTATGTCATCGTGAGACATGAGTATGTCTTAGGTGTGTAAAGGCGGGACATCAAATCAAAGATTGTCCCTTCATGAAGAATGATCAGATCAAAGACTGATCACTAAGCATCATAGTAATATTGGCCTAATTTAGAGGCATTTAATCCTAAGGGACTTGAGACTATAGTAAAATCTGTCTAATTGAGACATATGATCTAGAGATTCGTCTCTAGTATTCTATACCTTATTCATGTTAAATTGCGACCTTCGCTAGTCACCAGAGGTATTGAGTGTGTCTGTTAGAGCCACCAAACACACAACTTACAACAAGTGAATTCTCGTGGGATTGTAAGCATGAGACTAGTTTTTAATGAATTTTTTTTTTTTTTTTTTTTGTAATAGAGAGTTAATTCTATTAATAAAAATCATAGCTCCTCACTGAAGCCTAGTGTGCTGAATCACTATAAATATTGTGTCTCTTATGTTTTGGATTGTATTGCATTTGTTCTTGATTATTTCTTTGGATGATTACATCATTTAATTCTTTAGTGAAATTGTTCTATTAATAAATTTAGTTTTTTGGAGTTAAATGATCACAATCACCTGATTGCAAATTTGAACCAATAGTTAAATCAACTATCCAACATCACTTGCCATACAATATTAACATATTTAGGTAAGTGAATTTAGAGCAATCAATTTATAGAGGATTAATTTAAAAATTGGGTATAATCCTCTTCACCCCCCTCTAGGATTAGTGTATAGACCGACTGAGGGAATTTCAACATTGGTTAATGAGTGGTTGACGCCTGAATTTTATTCACAGTAAAATGTAGGTGTTAGACATGAAAAATATAAGCGTCAGGATAAATTTAGGTGCCAGTTTGTAAAAAACAGAAAAATTGTTTACTTTTAATTTCAAAAGGCACACGCCCCTATGGCAATTCATGGTAAACATGTTAAGAGAAGCCACCCTAAAAAGGTAGGTGTGTTTGGGTGCCTAACACCTTACCCAACCACAATAAAACAACTTACCCAAACCTTTGGAAACCAGACCTGAATTAGGAGTAATACAACTAGACCTTAGGGTATAGACTTCATTTCTCCGAGAAAGGAACTGATGTCTAACTCTATCGGTAAACCCGAGTTTGTGGCGATTCCCAAAAACCCCTATCATGGCCAGTTACAAGATTTAACCCTCACCCATCACACCCTTGGACCTTGTGTAATAGCGGCGAAGTGGGGGCAAGAGCCAAGGGACGAGTGGGGGATGCGAATTTCCCGATGCCCGCAATGACATATTGATTTATAACTGTAACATGGGACAACATCTTAATCATCTAAGGGAAGTGCTTAATGTCCCGAAAGACAATAAATTGTACCTAAATTTGAAGAAGTACGCAAATTCATGATTGATAGCATAACCTTATGTTTTTTAGGCAATATAGTGAGTTCCTCAAGTATTAAAGTGGATGAGGAAAGGTGACGGCTACACCTTTTGCTCGTGCTTTTCAAATTATATACTCCTTGGCAAAATTTAAAAATGGCTTGGTTAAGGACCACATTGTAAGAGAGAATGGTCATGTCTCATAGGATCTCCATCTTCGCTGAAGTGTCAATGATTGGGAGCTCCTTGCCCTCTCTTGTTTGTTGCTTCGTCTTAACAGGGTCGAAGTGGGGGACAAGAACAGACCCGACCGAAGACTTTGGTAACCAGCTCCTAATGATGTTTTTTTAGTTAATTCTATGTATAGTCTCATTGGCCATGTGGCAATCTAGAAGGCCCAACCCTTGATGTTTGGAGATCTAAGATGCTGTCAAAATCTTGTTTCTTGTTATGGCTTCTTCATTTTAATCGTCCTCTGACTCTGGATAATCATCAGAAAAAGAGGTTTCAGCTGGCTAATCAGTGTTACCTCTGTGGGAGAGATGAGGAGTCGACAACCCACCTTTTCCTTCATTTTCATGTGGCTTTTGATCTTTGGGAGGTGTTTTGTCTTCGATTTGGGGTCCAATGGGTGATGCCATAATCTATTCCTCAATTTTTTCTTCAATGGTTTGAAGGCAAGCATGTGGGGCTCTCTCCTAGAGGGGTAATGCTTTGGAAGTGTATCCCTCGTGTGGTGTGTTGGGCCCTGTGGAATGAGTGTAACATCAGGGTGTTTGAAGATCAAAGTGCTTCCAGCCAACTGCTTAAGGATAGGACCTTGGTTCTGTTGTGTAGATGGGTGTCTCATCTTCCCATGTTTGTGGGGGTAGCGTCTCTTCTTGGATTTTTGATTGGATGCCCTGATCTTTTAGGTCATTGGGCTTGGTTCTTTTTGTTTCCTCATTGTTCTTCCACTTTTCCTTGCCAATCAAAAAAAAAAGGGAATGACCAACATCGAAGATGATCACTAAGGTGAGAAGTTTCTATGGCTTGGCAACTTTATACAAGAAGTTTATCAAGAACATTTGCACTATTAAAGAACCAATTACAAAAGGTATGGGAAGGGGCTGTTTTGTTGACACCGAAGATGGTCACTTAGGTGAGAAGTTTCTATGGCTTGGCAACTTTATACAAGAGGTTTATCAAGAATTGTTGCACTATTAAAGAACCAATTACAAAGGGCATGGGAAAGGGGCGTTTTGTTGATTAGAGAAGGTGAAAAGAGCTTTTAATTGATTTAGCACAATTATCTTCTATTCCTGTCTTAGCATTGTTGAGTTTTGAGAAATTATTTGAGGTGGATTTTGATGCCTCATATATCAAAATTGGAGCTTTACTTTCACAAGAGGGCATGCCTATTGCCTTTTATAGCGAGAAGTTGAGTGACATCTATAAGAAGTCGACATATGAATTGGAGTTGTATGTCGTAGTTCAGGCTTTGCGGCATTGGAAGCACTTTTTGATCCAGAGGGAGTTTGTTCTTTACACAAGTCATCAAACTCTAATACATTATTAATGGTTAGATTAATGTGAATTGGATGCATGTTAAATGGATTTCCTTTTTGTAGGAATTCACTTTTGTGTTGAAGCATAAGTCCAATCAATTAAATAAAGTAATAAATGCATTGAGTAGAAAAGCAGCTTTGTTAATCACCATGACTAATAAAGTTGAGGGATTTTTAATGTTTGAAGGAGTTGTTTGTTGAAGATGAAAATTTTAAAGGCAGTTTGGTCAAGTGCCAAATGGGACAGTCAGGAGATTTTCATATGCAGGATTGTTTCTTCTTCTATGGGAATTCTTTATGCTTTCCAAGATGTTCACTTAAGGATCGAGTTATCAAAGAACTACATGCAAGCGTGACTTAGGTGGACACTTAAGGCTCGCAAGAGTATTGCTTTTGTGGAGGAGAGATATTGTTGGCCTTATTTGAAGAGGGATGTGGGAAAGTTGTGCAAATATATCCTATTTGTCAGGTTGCTTAAGGCCAAGCTCAAAATACTGATTTTTGTACCACACTATTAGAAGCTCCTTAGGAAGATCTGTCCATGGATTTTGTCTGATCTTTTGCAGTCTTAACGAGGTTTGGATTTATGTTTGTGGTGGTTGACAAGTTCTCGAAGGGCTCATTTCATCCCGTGTAAGAAGACAATGGACACCAATAATGTAGCTAGCATGTTTTTTTGGGAGATTGTCAGATTGCATGTTGTGCCAAAGACCATCACTTTAGACCGTGATACTAAATTTTTTAATCACTTCTTGAGGACATTGTGGTCAAGATTCGACACATTCTTGTAGTACAACAATACATTCTACCCACAATAGGATGAACAAACAGACAAAGGTTGTGAACAAAGTACTAGTCAACATCATTAGATATCTTGTTGGTGATAAGTCTAAGCAGTGGGACATTTCTCTTGGTCAGGCCGAATTCGCTTTCAATAATGTGGTGATTAGTCCACAGGAAATTCTCACTTTCAAATTATATACATTGGACTTGGTGAATTTGCTTCCATGCATGAGCATCACAACAATGAACATGGCTAAAAGAATCCAAGCTGTGCGTACAATCAGAAGAACAAGAAATTGGTTCTTATCAAATATTCAGGAAGAGTAAATGACAGTGCTTATGTAGTTGATCTTCTTAAGGAAATAGGCATTTCTTCAACATTTAATGTTGCTGATTTGTTCAAGTATCATGCACCAGAGAAGCCGGCTATCTAGAGCATAACTCGAGGGTGGTTTTTTTTATTTTTTCCAGTGGAGGGGACTGATGTAAAAACATATCGCGGAATAGTTCCTAACATATGTAGACAAGTAATAGTCAAATTGAAAGGGCTGTGAGATGGTATAACTTTAAATGGACATTACTTTTGAATCTGATGTCATTTGAGACCCACAAGTACTTGCCATGGGCCTCTTAACGAGCACTACAGTCGGCACGGATTTGGTGCGCCCCCTTAACGAATGCCTAAGGGTGGCCTGCATGCAGGGGCAGACACACAACGTTGAACAAGTGATTCACTCTTTTTAGGGGGCATGATTTTCACTTTTCAATGCTACATGTCCTCCCCTGCATGCGGCAGACCTTAGGTGTTCGTTAAGGGGGTGCACCAAATCCTGGGGGCACTACAGCGGGGCCAATTGATGGGAGTCCATTGGACCTTTTTTTAGGCGAGATAATGTTGTTTTAGGAAAACAAGAGGAGAAGATTACCATCTCCTACTCAAGCACCTTGAATCAAAACAAGGAAAAACCCAATAGCAACTTCGAATTTTGATTTAACAATGATTCTGTTCCATGACAAATTGTATTTATATTCCCAAAACCCTAATTTACCTGAAATAGGAAAATTTACTAAAAACAGTGAAATGGCCTCTTTAAAACACACTACTAAGAAGGCTAAATAGGAAATTATTAAAATAATTATTTTTTATATAAATAAAAAACGGTTTTACCCCAGAAATGACCCTTTTTCACCTCGAAAAAACAGCCAATGGATTCTTGTTCATTCCTACTGTTGTAGAACTCATCTATATGATTGAAACAAGTACTTGTGGGTCCCAAGATGATGTCAAGATCAAAACTTACGGCCATTTGACGTTATGCCATCTCATGGCCCTTTCAATTCTTCTTCTTCTCTTCACATGTTAGGAACTCTTTTGCAATCTGTTCTACATCAATTCATTAAGATCATCGGTGTTTCAAAAGCAGTTAGTTTGAAACTATAGAACAAGGACGCTCCATTTTCGAAAATTTGGCCATGTCTGATGCTTTGTCTAATTGTATGCAGACACTTTAATTTTGACAAAAAAAAATAATAGATATTTCTTATTCTTGCTGTTTCCTACGTAAGGGTGTTTTTGCTGATGCAAGCAGACAGGTGAGTTTGGCTGATGCAACTGCCAGCAGACCTATCTGAGTCAACAGATGTTAGCTCAGAGAGGTCTGGTGCTGTATAAACTGGTTTGCTTACTGTTCAGTCACAATTTATAAAAAGGGAAGAGAGGTGCTTGGATGGGGGAGAGAAGGGGGTTTGCAGGAGGAAGAGGATGCAGGGTAGCCATATAGCCAAAAGTCCCCTCTCCCGTACACCCTCTGACTGAGCTGAACGCAACTAGCACAACCATGAATGCTCTGCCAGTATGCTGTTATTGTTACTGGTGCTTGACCCTTGGTCTTGGGTGTTGGGCTATGCTTCTGTGCCACCAAATAGAACCCTTTCTACTTTACTCACATGGAGTTGGCGCAAGGTTTGCAACTTGCCATGCCACAGCACCCCTTTGGGGGGCAAGTCCCATCAAATGAAAGAACATACTTGCAGGTGTTGACTGGTGCTTCCCTGCCTATTCCAAAGCTGAGTGCCATGCTAAGATGCCTTGTTGGATGGGAAAGCTTTGCTGGTGTTGACTCAATGCAGAGCTGGCGGGGACGAAAAAGGCTCGCAACAAATTATAAACCATTTATATGATTTTTCATGTACATCACCTTATTCTGAGTACATCCTTTTGTCATTGCACATGTAAATGAAATAAATTATTTCAGAAAACACATCTCTTAATATATGAACCAAAGATGTGTCTGTGTTTTAGATTTTCCAAGCTTGCACCTTTTATCATTTCAGGCACTAATACATGTGTTGGTGTTCTTGTTTCATAGCTTTCAAATTGTTATAAACCATACATTTATCTTTCAATTGTGATTTATTCATAAGGGTACTCTTGTTTCTGTATGCCATTTGTAGCTTATAATATTCTTCAGGTGCTTCTTTCAATTTCAGTGGATACATTATAGTTGTGGATGACATGCAGAGCATATTTTTCTTTAATATGGATCACAGGTGCTCTGACTGTTGTTGTCATGCTGTGTTATGTAGGTGGATTTGCCGGAACACCTGGCTAAGCACTGCTTTTCTACATGGATGAAGTGGGTTGGTTGCAAGTGGACTTCTCTGGTTTAAACATTTTTTCCGTGTGGATTTAATATCTAGATCGCCATTGGTAGGATACCACTTCTACCTCTATCTAGTTTAACATGTTTGTAACTGGAAGTCTTAAGGTTGGACACTTTTAACATAAATGCAGCCTTGAAATGTCTTGTTTAAATGAGGCGTCATGCAGGGGGAGAGAAGTCATGGCAGGGGCTTACCATTAGTGCTACTGAAGAGATATTATCCATATAAAAATGAAACTGAAAAGATAGTCTATCCTGTTGGATGATCCTTCCCATTTGATCCACAACATTCTGTCTCTAAGGTCAAGAATCCACAACATTCTGTCATATGTTTGGAGGTGCTGTGGATGGAATCCATTGAATAGTGGGTTGTCCTAGTACATGTCATCCCATCTCAATGCTAGTGTGTGACTCTTGTGTAACACTAAATTTCGTTACCAAAATTCTGTGTTGCAAATGTCCTATTTGGATCTACCAATTAGGTGATTATTTTGTATGTGGGAGGACTAACCTTTCCAATCGCAGAAACAAGAGATTGTTAATTACATTTCTTTGCCTATGTGGAAAGAGAGCTACTTTGATTAAAACTACTAAAAGCAATAAAGTAGTAACTAAATGAAGATGCTGAACTTGATGATGAGGACAATCAAACAAGACTTATATATGTACCCCCACATAAGAGGGTTAGATTTTAGTGTACATGTTATATGGAATTATTTAGGGTCTTTTAAGGGGGGTAGAACATTTTGTGTCCATGTAATAAGGCCAATAGTGTCAAACTTTGGGTTTTTTTAGAGCTTTCTATGTTCGATTCACTTTTTCAAAGGTCAAACTTGACTTTTTGGCTTGATTTTGGTGTAATTAGATAGGTTATTCAGTTACCTTTATAATGAGACTAAGATTGTACAAATCCGAGGTAATTTGGGAAAATTATGATCAAATTACTAAGGGATGGTCACTAAAAACGGGAATAGTGTTTTTTTTTTGAATTTTTGAGTTTTAATTTTTAAGAAAATAAGTTTTTAAAAAGTTATGTTTTTAGAAAACTTGGCTAGGGAGCTTCTAATTTTGGTAAATTTCTAATTTCTGAAAGTTGTAAGCCTATTTAAAAGCAAGCCCTCTTCAAGGTGTGGCTGGAGCCATGTTCTCTTTCTCTAAGGGTTGATGCTACTCATGGCTTCCCTCTTTCTTCTTCTTTCACAGGTGTAGTCACAAGCTCCCTTCTTTCATTCAAGGTATATCTCTATTCTTTTTCTTTTTTTTTTCTTAATTTTTTCATAATTTTCTTTCTTTCTATATTATTCTCTTCTCATTATTTCTGTCATATTCTTCTTATTTTTCTTTCTTTAAACCTCTATTAAAGAACCTTCACTTTTATGAAATTATTTGATTTGACCTATCAAATATTATCGAAATTTCATAAAATTTTAATTGTAGAACCTTGTCACATGTCAGAAATGACCATAAAAATGTAAGAATTTTCTGACACGTTAGAGGGGCATTTTGGTAATTTTCTGATTTTTCTATTCAAAATTACAAACATTCCCTTTTAGGTTATTTTCTTCTATTTTCTCCTTTTTTTCTGTTCTAAATCCTCTATATCTCCTTTCTATGATTTTATTTTCAGATTCTTAAATTTTGTAGCTATTTGTTTGTTTTTAAATTTTATTCTTGATTTCTTTGCTTCCACATCCTTAATTTAAATTATTTGAGGCTTTTGGAAAATTATTCTACATCAATTTTTGGTATCCTCTCCCTTGTCCTGTATCACTTGACCTGTGTTATCTTGTCATTATAGAATGTGTTTAGGCGTACAGCTAGCTAGAATGAGATGTTGACAGCTTGATCAGCTCAGAGAACCTTTTGATTGTTAACTTCAATAATTTTTTGTTTTTTGAAAAAGGTTTTTTGCTTCCACAGTGAATCATTTTGCGTGGTTGCCTCAGGTTGCAGTTTGATAATCATGGATGTCATTTTATTACCTACTGCAATTTTTAGTTCTTGTACCATTGGATTCAGGATTTTGAACAGGCACTTTCAAAGGTTTGTTTCTTCCATTTGAGAGATACTGCTTTACATGGATTTTAAGCACTCATTGGTTGATATTATGTTAATTGATTTGCAATAGAGATCATGAGTAGTATTCACTTCAGGATGTGAGAATAGGAAGCAGGCTTCCATCTGTATGCAGTACATGTTGGTAGTCTTTATTTATTTATTTCAAGGGGGGGTATTTAGAACCCATCAGTTGATGGATTCCGATCTTCTAGGTCAAATCTTTATCTTAAGGGATGGTAGTAACCGTTTTCTAAACATTACAATAGATCAGATGGTAACATTGTTGTATCTTTTTTGATCCCTGAGAGCCCTTTGTTTTGACTCATTTAATGGGGGTTCCCAGACCTGCTACATGTGTGCCTTGTGTATAGCAGATGCTAGGCTCAGGAATGTTTTCCATTTAACTTTGGGTTAGAATATATTGTTATATGCTTTTTCACACACACACACACACACACGCACACACTAATATGGGTTCATAGCCCATTGGGCCCTCATTTTTTCCTTCATTTCTTCTCTTCAAAATACTCCATGGCATTTCTTAAGCTCCACACACCAAGTCTTGATATCTGAAAAACTTCCAGTTTCTTCCTTTTTATTGATGCTAATGGTTTCTCTAAAATTTTCTTCTCAGAATCCACCTATCCAGTGATGCACTCTTATCTGTTATCTTAATTCATCCTTTTAAAACTTGACTATCCATGGTTTCCGCATCACCTTCAAGAATGAGTTTCACCTCTGCAACTGAATCGTTGTATCCAGATCCTCAGTCTTTTGTTATTTTTACAGAACCATTTTTTTTCCTTGAATTTCTTCTTTAACATGTACAATTTTTGAACGTCAAAAAGCAATGTGATACTGATTTAGAAGCATCATCTGACTGTGTCGTCTTGGCTCATATATCTCTTTTGTAGGCTCATAAAACTTTGGGCCATTTCTCACTGCAATAGACCACTTTAATGTTTTATTTGAGTGATAATTTCAAGTTTTTCTTTATATATAATATTTTAAATTCTCTCTATATGCCTAAATATTGGAATTAAAAAGTTGTTTCTTAATGGAACTTGTCGTTTGACAGGAGTTACTGATCCGTGTGTTGCTTCACTGCCGATTTTGAAGTGCTTTTGGTGGTGACCAGAATATTGACATGTTCCGAGAAATTTTCCTGTAATTGTGATCTCAGCAAGGGAACCAGCCTGCCTTGCTTGGATTCTGATATTTTTCTGTGGTATTTAATGGAATTCGGAGCCAGTTTGCTCTTTTTATGACTTTGTCCACGATTAGCAGCAGTACAGCCTCCCGGTCAATGGTGGAGATGTTACCGACCATGATGGTTTTATGAATCACCCCGGGGTTTATATGGAGACTTTTGAGGCTTGATGACACCCATTAGATCTATCTTTTGGTAATTAAAGACACGTACTAGATTTTTAAACAAAGTAGTCCATGTATCAGAAAAGATTGGAAAATAAGAAAAGGGGAAAGAACTTCATACTGGCCCGAGGTTTGATATCATAAGTGATTGATGTAAGGTTTTATTTCAAGGTGTAAGTAAACTCGGCACATGCAAACTATAATTTTCTTATAATTAACTTAAACCACTCAATTTATTCTATCACAATTTGGTGAGCCAGCTTAAGAAAGAATATGATATCTAATTTTAACATTACTTAGTGATCTCAATTCCGATCCTCAATGTGCTGTGAATGTGTACAAGATTGCTTCACCAAGAGGTTTAGGAGCAATCAAACAACTCGACTTGATATACAAGTTTGGATTTAGTTTTAAGTAATAAATGAGTTTGCCACTTTTATAGCACAAGTAATTAGACACCACAAGATATGTTGGCTAGTATTGTACCATCTAACACAATATAAGCAAATATAATAAGCAAACACAAACATGCAAGACCACAAGTATTTATAGTGGTTTGGCAACTCTTTTGGTCCATACTTCACTGGAAATATCTTCATTGAGCTTGGTTGATTTTATTAATAGATTATAGCCCCAATCTGGTACAAGGAAATTCAATAAACCTTAAATTTACTTACAAATACTACAGGAATCCACTCATCTTGCAAACTTCACTCCCAATGACTCTAGTAACTGTGCACACATTCAGTAACTCTGGTGGATGTCTTTATTTGCTTTCCGGTGACTAGTGGAAACCTCCAATCATAAAATGAAAATTTCTTCGATTGTAATGAAGCCTCTTCTTAGGCTGATTTACTAATATCACATGTTTGCATCAGAGTCCTAGTTTGGGCTTTGGTTTCCAAGCTTTCCAGGGATTTAAAGGGTTTGAAATCACTTGGACATGACCCAATAAGGATTTAACAGAGTGAAAGAGCTCTGAGTCTTGTGTGTGAATGCTTCTCATAACGAATATAGATTTGTCAATAAAAAAAATATAAAAATAAGAACTTTTCAGAACCAAACGTTGTCTCTTGTGCAAGAAGTTGTTTTTAGACATGGAGAGGTCTTCCCTTCATATAGAGGGTGAAAACCCTAGCTTTGGAAGCCTCTTAATGATTGAAATTCATCCCGTTGCAGATTTAGGCAGAATACAATCTTTCCATTTTGGGTCACTCGATCGATCCAGATTTGCTTGATCAATTGATTCATAGTTCTGTCACACCCCAAATCTTGACCTCCTCTAGTCCTAAATCCGGAGTGTGGCATTCATTCTTTCCTTCACTTAGCACTTATGTCTTTTTTTTTTCTTCATATTATTTTCATGCCACAAACTTCTACCAAGGGTACTTAAACATACACAACGGATATTAACTACTAACATTCATTCACCATATGTAGTGAAAAATAAAAGACATAACATCACCTACAATCACATTTAAAACTTCTCCTCTCATTCCCAAGAAATAAGCATTCTTAGCATTACAATCCATTAATACAATTCATCTAAAACTTTAACAATGTAATGACGTTCCTTAAGTTCATGTAAATGAAGAAGCCCTAGCCATAGTCATTTGAGGTAAATGTGGTGGGACATGGTGGTGAGTAGGGGTGTCAATGAACAGAAGTGAGACAAGCTTTGCTTAGCATAACTCAAGCTCATCACAGAAGGATTAGGCTCAGGTTCGTGACAAGCCTGAGATGTCAAGCTCAAGCTCGGGTCAGCTCAGAGATGTAAGATCAACCGAGGTTCAGCTCACCTTCATCACCGGCCTCGGCCTCATACCCAATTGAGAGAGTCATACCTCAAAGATTAGGATGGTGAGGCACTAGAACTAGATCTCTGTTATTGTTCTACTGCTACACATGGTGTTATCAAAACTTCGTTCATCATCTTCATTTCCATCAAGTTGAAAATAAAAGATGAAAAAGAAAAAAATTGTTTCAAGATCAAGAAACAATTCTTAGAAAACCAAATACAGAATCTAAAACTAAAAAAATTATGAAAGAAGGAATTCACCACAGATTCACCTTTGTATTTTTGTTTTATTTTACAGCCTCTTGAGGACTCAATAAGTGAGAGACAAACAATGGTTGAGATCCATACTGAGAACGAAGTCTCTGTCACGACGAGCTAAACCTGTTGGCCGAAGAGTTCATAAAGAAATTTTATAAAGACATGAGACTGTAAAGTCGTTGAATCAATACAAGGATATGGTTAACAATGCTATCCATTAAATGAAGCAAATAAAAAAAAAGTAAATCATATTTTCTTAATATAAAAAGATTTTTTTTTTTTTTTAAGAAAAGAGTTCTGACTCTTCAACAAAAATTCCTTGAAAGAAAATCCGGGACGTATTTCAGTTAAAAAAAATTAATGGATCCCCAACACATACCAATAGGAACTTGACCTAATCATCATGTACAAACGAAGAAAAAGCTTCCAAGTTTTCAATATCATATAATATATTTTTGGTAATCATTGAAGAGCGGTAAAACAAACAAAATAGGAGTTGGAGTGTTTGCAATCATTGTTGTACCAGTACCACTAGTTCAGGAAGATTATTCAGCTAGAGAAAAACATGGTATAAGTTATTGAAAGTGTAGGATAAAAATGGGATTTGGGGGTTTTGAATTTGGCAGGGTACAACGATGATGCGACGTCATATTCAGAAGAGTAGGTTTTACATTTAGTTTTTTACTAGATATTAGATTTTGTAAATTTTTTTTATTGAATTCTTTTAAAAGAAATAAGTTTTATATTATAAAAAAAAAATTGATTGATGCAAACTAAAAAATAAAATTTGATTGATGTGAAATGCAATAAAATAATGATTAATTCTTTATATATATATATATATATATATATATATATTGTTGATATATGTCAATCCCATGGTCAATTGGGTAGTGGTAGGAGTCTTGTAAGTGTCTTAGGATTTTACAAATTCAATAAATGAAGCCAAGAAGGACTTAAGACATAATAGAAAGTTGGCACACTAAGGTATAAAGCATGTATGCATATCATATTGAATGCCTTCAAATGAACTTAGACATGGTTTAAGTCCCATATATATGTCCATGTCAAGATACCCAAGAACAGACCCCACTCAAGTGTCCAAATCAGTTTTTCAGAAATTGGGAGTCGAAATCGATTGCAGATCTCGCAATCAATTTTGCTCATGAGTTTTTACTCAGTCTGAGCTTTCCGGCCCTAAAACCCATATGACCAAATTGATTTTACTATGAGTTTTGAGAAATTTTTTCAAACTTGAAATCGGTTTCAAAACTCGTAATCGATTGGAAGTCTGTGCAATATTTGAAATCGATTTCGAGCCCAAATTGATTGTGGATCAAGCAATCGATTTGGAAGTTTTTTTTGGAATATTCTTTTATTACGAAATCCAATGAGAGATTTTCAAAATTTGAACTATGTTTTTCATATCCAAAGGTCCAAAATTCTCTCATTTACAAAATATTCCAATCCTAAGGCCATGGGTATTCCTCACTAGTATAAAAGACATCTTTTCCCTTTAGGATAAAGGATCTCTAACACTCTAAGCATTCTTTGAGAGAGCTAAGAGGCATACCATTTGAGAGTCTTCTCCACTGTGTAAACCTTCATTGCCCACAGATTTTGAACTTGAGTAGATTGCATACTATAATATATTTCTCTCTCTCTCTCTCTCTCTCTCTCTCTCTCTCTCTCCTCTTAAGCATTACTCTACTACTATTGAGGAACAATTGTGATAAGCAATTTCCCTAGAGAAAACTCATATTTGGCTGAGCTTAAAGAGCACTAGAGCTAAGTACTTGGAGCTTGTGGGTAACTAAGAAAAACTCGGTCACAAGGAGCACTCCACTATTATGCAACTAGTAACATCAACCAACTTGTGGTAATATTTTCTTGACTTTGCATTCATATTCATTATTATTCTTGCTTTGTTTCTATTGGAGACACTGGAAGCTTGACTACCTCTGCCGGAGACACTGAAAGTAGTATACATTTATCGAAGGCAGCAAGTGTTATTTAGCTTGTTTGTGAGTAAGTAATTATGTTTGTATATTAATCTAAGTTGTAATAGTACCTAAATGAAATATACCTAAGCTCGGTAGTGAGCTTTAGAAGAGTGAATATAGGTCCGAGTGCTGAACCACTATAAATCTCTTGTTGTGGTTTGTATTGTGTGATTGCTTGTTTCTTTATCTTGATGCTCTCTACTACTCTTGCCTACCATCTATTTGACATTATACTTGAGTAGACACATTGAGGCACACACACACATTTGGGCTAATTTAAAAAGGGGTTGAATAACTACCATAAGATAAAATTAAAAATGGGTAAATTAATTGAGAAATCCTATTAATCCTCTCTAGGATTACTTTAGAGAAATTTTAATTGATATTAGAGCTTAGGTTATTTATATAGGGCTTAACATCCCGAGTAAGGTCTTAGCAAAAAGTAAAAAATCCTAGATGACTAGAGAAGATAGTGGTATGTCCATTAGCATCCCTTAATTTTTAAATGGAACAGACTATGGTTATTGAAAATCTTAGATGAAGATATGCCTAAATGCTTATGACCCTATGGTGTGGAGTACAATTGTCACTGGCTATATACAGCCCGGCAAGCCTAGAAGTGAGTGGACCCCCGCCAAGGCGGATGCTCATAAGTTCAACTTTAGGGTATTGAATGTCATAAAAAGTGGTCTAGCCCCATATGAGTTTATGAGGATAACTCATCTCAAGACGACAAAGGAAGTGTGGAAGCTTCTCTCCATTACCCATGAGGGTACAAGCGCTGTTAAGATGTACAAGCTTCAAATGTATACGACACAACTTGAAGCTCAGGATAGAGGAGGATGAAGAAATCTCCCAATTTAATGCCAAATTATCAAATTTGGTAAATATCATGAAGAGTCTAGGTGAGGACATTCTTGAGTTCAAAGTGGTAAGGAAAGTACTTAGGTCCCTTCCCAAAAGGTTTAGGCCTAAGGTCACTGCTATAGAGAAAAACAAAAACCTAGAATTCATGAAGTTAGAGGAGTTAATTGGCTCACTTCAAATATTTGAAGCAACCATTAAGGAACCTACCAAGAAGAAAGACATTGCCTTTAAGGTAGAAAAACCCTCTGAATCAAATGAAGATTTGGATGATGACTTAGCTCTTGTTGCCAAAAGGTTCAAGATGCTCTTTAGGAGAAATACCAAAGATTACTCAAAGAATAAGCCAATGGAAAAGTCATATCCTGGATACAAAAAGGACTTCTCTAAAGACCACTCTTTTGCTATGAATGCACACGTAGGGAGCACATTGCCGAATGAAGAATGTGGCAATAAGAAAAACAAGTACATGTTAAAGGGCAAGACCATGGCTGCCACATGGTATGATGAGTCCTGATATACTTATATTTTATCATCATTTTCATATCCTTTAGTTTTTAGTTTTTACTTGTTTTCTCTTTGTTTTATTAGTTCTTATCTTAATTTTCTTCACTTTATTTAATTTGAATATAAAATGAATAATTCAAGCAAAAGAGCCTAAAGTGGAGATTTTCTTGGCCGAAATTTGCTAAAAGATTGGTGACATGAC
>JAOXJP010011714.1:0-17775 GCA_025762735.1 Platanus orientalis | reverse complement strand
CTTCAAACACCTCTAATCACAATAAGAGTCAAACAAATGCTTTTGTGAAAGGAAAAGGGAAATCACAAAACCTCTTTTAATCTTCTAAACAAAAGCCTTGAACTTATAGTGAAGGACAATTCCAAAAAGGAAAAAAGCCTATCTCTTATAAAGGCCAAGCCTCATCACAAAAACATGAAAAATTAAGGGATAAGGGAAAAAGGCAAGTGCCTCTTCAAAAGCAAAGGGCTTTTGATAATAAGCAAAATACTTCCTACAAAGGGAAGGGCATAAATTCATCTCAAGCCTCAATTTCAAAGTCTAAGATGTTCTATGAAAAGAAAGCACACTCTTCCTCCAAGAACAATGTCCCTAATTTCAATAAGAAGAGAAAAGATTCTTGAAAAAACAAATTTCAAGCCTCTACATCTAGAAACCCACCAGTCACTTGTTACTATTGTGGCTTGATTGACCATATGAAAATAGATTATAGAAAAAGGATTAATGACCTAAAAGCCAAATATTATCAACAAAATAAGAGAATGGTGAGTAAGGAAAATTATAGAAAGAAGACCTTCCTTTAAAAGGTTGAACAAGAAAACCTTGAAAAAAAGAAGAAATTGACTCAATCCAAATTGTTGCAAACTAAACAAGTATGAGTCAAAAAGGGAAAGTTAAAAATGTCTTGTTGTCCATACTGCCCTTAAAGCAGCTAAAACATTACATTGATACTTAGATAGTAGATGTTCAAGATACATGACAGGGGACAAATCCCTTTTCTCACACTTCATTCCCAGTAGGGAAGGAAGTGTGGCTTTTGGTGATGGGAATATCGCTAAAATAATGGGTAGGGGTATAGTAGAAATATCCGGAGTCCCAACACTAAAAGATGTGTTATTTGTAGAAGGCCTCAAACACAATCTCCTACGCATAAGTCAAATTTGTGACAGGATATGATGTTGACTTCTCGAATGATGGTTGCCACATAAACGATAAAGAATGAATTGTTGTCAAAGGTATTTGTACCGGTGACAATTGTTACATCTTTGGAGAAGGTAGACCAAACACATGCCTCATCACACAAAAAAGATGAGACAAGTCTATGGCACTAAAAACTTGGGCATATGAATTTTAAGAACTTATCTAAACTAAGTAAAAAAGACTTAGTTCTTGGCATACCCAAGATTAGAAGACAAGATAGCCTATTTTGTTGTGATTGTCAACATGGGAAGCAAGTTAGAGTCTTCTATAAGAAATTGACTGAAATAAGCACATCTAAACCATTAGAACTAATCCATACGGATCTAGCCGGACTAACAAGGACTGAAAGCCTTGGTGGCAAAAGGTATTTTATGGTCACGATCGATGATTTCTCTAGGTATACATGGGTATCATTTTTTAGAGAGAAATCTGATACATTTGAAGAGTTCAAAAATATTTTCATAATATTACAAATGGAAAATGAACTCTCAATTAAGAGAATTCGTAGTGATCATGGAGGAGAGTTTGAAAATATTAAAATTTCAAACTTTTGCAATGATTATAGGATCAAACATGAATTCTTTGTATCCAAAACTCTCCAACAAAATGGGGTAGCTGAAAGGAAAAATAGGACTTTACAAGACATGGTCACAGTCATGCTCTCTAGTAAAGACTTCCTAAGAGGTTTTTTTGGCTGAGATCGTAAACATCGCTTGCTATATACGCAATAAGGTGCATTTGAGGCTGGGTACTTCAAAGAAATTGTATGAAATGTGGAGTGACAAAAAGTTAAATTTGAAGTACTTCAAGGTATTTAGAAGCACTTGCTATATCTAAAGAGATAGAAAAATTTGGGCAAGTTTGATTCTAAGAGTGATAAATGAATCTTACTTGGATACTCCACTAGAAGCAAAGCCTATAAGGTATATAACAAAAGAACTTATAGCATCGAAGAGTCTATAAATGTCATTATAAATGACCAACCAAAGACTCAAATAAATAAGGAAAAAGAGGGATTAGCAGATCCTCAAGAGGAACCAAAGGTTATAGAAAATGTTGCCTCACATGACTCTGAGAGTGAGTTTAAGGAAACAAATGATGAGGAAGTAAGACATCCCAAAGAGAAGAGAATAACCAAGGGACACTCATCTAAAGACGTCATTAGAGATTCTGGTAAGGGTGTTAAAATAAGAAGATAACTTGAGAATATCATTAGTTATATTTGTTTCACATCCAAGATTGAGCCCAAGAAAGTGAAAGAAGCTCTCAATGATCCAGATTGGATCATAGTTATGCAAGAAGAGCTCAATCAATTCAATAGGAATGATGTGTGGTACCTTGTTGAAAAACTTGAAGACAAAAACATAATTGGTACCAAGTGGATCTTCAAAAACAAGATGAATGAGCGTGGAACTATCATAAGAAAGAAAACATGATTAATTGCTAAAGGATATGCTCAGATAGAAGGAATTGACTTTGAGGAGACCTTTGCTCTTGTAGCTAGGCTATAGTCAATTCGAATCTTGTTGTTCATTGCATGCCATTTGAAGTTCAAATTGTATTAAATGGATATAAAAATTGCATTTCTAAATGTAATACTTTAAGAAGAAGTATATGTTGAATAACTGGAGGGATTTCAAAGATCCTCACATGCCAAATCATGTGTATAGGTTGAAGAAAGCACTATATGGGTTAAAACAAGCACCTAGAGCTTGGTATGACAGATTGACCAAGTTTCTAGTAGATCATCAATTCGTCAGGGAGAGTATTGACAAAACATTCTTTATCAAGCAAAAAGATGGTCACATACTCATTGCACAGATCTATGTGGATGACATCATATTTGAGTCCACATATGAAGAGTTGTCACATGGGTTTGCTCATATGATGAAATCCAAATTTGAAATGAGTATGGATGGAAAATTGAGATTCTTCCTAGGATTACAGATCAAGCAAACTTCAGACAAAATATTTCTAAACCAATCCAAATTTGTCAAGGATCCAGTATCTAAGTTTGGACTTCTAGAATCTAAACCAGTTGATACTCCAATTAGTATGAGTGAGAAAATTACTAAGGATCTCGATGGAGTCAATGTTGATCCTATAGGATATAGAAGTATCATAGGGAGTCTGCTATATTTGACAACAAGCAGACTCGACATTACCTTTAGTGTAGGTGTTTGTGCCAGATATCAGGTAGCACCAAAGGAATCTCATCTAAAGGTGGTTAAGAGAATTATTCGTTATGTCCATGGGACAATTAACTTTGGTCTCTGGTGTCCATTTGATACCACACCAGTGTTAGCTGGTTACTTAGATGTTGATTTGGCAGGCAATGTTGATGACCGTAAAAATACAAGTGGTGGATGCTTTACGTGGGAAATTGTCTTGTCTATTGGCACAATCGAAAGCAAAATTCCATATCACTATCGACAACTGAGGCATAATACATTGCCGCTGAAAGTGGATGCAAGCAACTACTATAGATAAAACAGATGCTTGTGGATTATGAGTTATCTCAGTCTACAATGAATCTGTTCATAGATAACTCAAGTGTGATCTAGATTTCTAGAAATCCGGTTCAACACTCTAGAACTAAGCATATTGATATTCGTCACCATTTCATCTATCAATTGGTTGAAGACAAACAATATCTCTAGAGCATGTATCAACTGAGGAGCAACTAGCGGATATCCTCACAAGGGCCTTCGACTCAAAGAGATTTGAATATCTTTGAGGCACGATGGGAATGTACTCTATATAAAGACACATTCATACAATGCCCTAAAACTGATTAGATTGCAAATATTTGGGGTGAGTGGAGCCAATCGAGAAAGAATAGGGAAATTTGGGAGTGTTTAGCAAGAAGATTCCATTTTGGATTGATCCAGGATCAATCCAAACTGGTGATACCCATGGGAAATGAACCGTCGTTTGTGTATAAAGGGGGGGATGACCTAGTTCGATCCTAGATTGAACCAAGATCAATCCACAACCATTTTTTCTCTTCCCCCTCCTAATTTTCTTTGGATTTTTGAATCTCTTAAGATGAAACCATGTCCAAGAGAGATTCAGGGAAAGCCCCTATGAGTTCAAAGGTGCCACCAAAATGCCCTAGAATGGAGTCCAACTACGGTGCTTTTTGCAACGCCTCCACCTTACACGAACATTTTCTCGAAGAAGAGGATTTTTATAAAGGTATGTGAAGTAAATGACTCTTCATAACTTCACACTAGGCACAATTGTTCCTAATGATGGATGGTTGTAACATCATTAGGGACAAGGTACAATAAGATGCTGTTCGCATCTTCTACTTCAACATCCACCACACTGACTACACTTAGCTTTCCTTTGAGATAGAGGTGTATGAAGTTCGCATATTGATTGACCCATACCGTGTCTCCATGCTATTAGGGATTGCTTGCCCCTCAGCCGATGCCATTGTCTTTCCAAATCGAGGAATAGTTAAAGCTCTCATCTAGGAGCTTTTTGAGCGAGAGGGCAACACATGGTTCAGAAAGTTGTCAACTGCAGAGTGTTGCATGCATGCCAAGGTACTCAACATCATCCTGGTCCATAACTTGCTTCAGATATATCACAAGACAAAGATGTCCGACGATATGGTCCACTTAGTGGCAAGTCTAATGGAGGGTAAGGAGATCGATGTGTCTACCATTATGTGTTAGATGATGCTGCGGACATCCATAGATGATGGGACAAAGAGAGGTTTGCCATATGGAGTGCTAGTCACTCAAATTATGGAGCAATGCGGTGTCACATTTCTTAGAGATGCCATGACCCTTTTTTAGGGCCTTCCTATTGATGATGCTACCATCAGGAGGATGGAAGGTCAGCGAAAAGTTGTGCCATAGGTGGCTCAAGCAGTTGGAGAGGTAGCTCAGCTTATCCCGGCTCCTGTTCATGTTCCACCACCGGCTCTGAAGGCTGCAGCAACAGTTGGTACCTTTGCATCTATACCCCGGCTCCTCCCACCTCCTCAGAGGCTGCAGCCCCAACACTCTCAATGACACTACTGTCGGCATTCTTAGCCTTGATCTGAGATATCCATGGGGACTTTGGGTGCATTCTTTGATGCTTTGACTGCCTTGGGAAGAAGGTGTAAAGCATGGATCAGCAACTATCTACATCGAGGGTATTGTCAATCTGTTTCGAGGCCCTACACCTAGGGTTGTCCTAGACATTCTTGACAGCGACGAGGATGAGGATGAGGATGCATAGAGCATCTTGTTTTTCTTTTTGGATGAATTTTGATGTACTCATTTATCATTCTATAACTTCAAATTGTAAATCTTTTTGGAAATCAATGAAAATATCATCTTTTTTTGCTATAGTTTACAATTTATGATATATTCTCTCTCCATTCTTATGATACCCTCTACATGCCTTTACGATAAAACCTTTGGTATCCATGACAAAAAGGGGGAGAGTTAAGAAAAAACAAAGTAAAATTTGGTAAAATTTGAAAAATTTGAAAATCAAAGGAAATTTTGATCTAAAAATTGGTATATCATACTTAGGGGGAGTAAAAATGAATTACCTAAGTAAGGGGGAGAAAATCATAAAGATTAATGGAACTCGACATGTCATTAATCCGAAAAATGATCAAGTGAAATATCTTAAGACTAATTGTGTTCAACGCATATTCACTTACACTTATCATATTTGATACTTCGCATCATGGGCATATACTGTTAGGTCTATGTATTGTCAATGTCCATGCACAAAACAAAGTGTGTACATGTAGTGGTCATGTGTACAGGACTTTATGATGTAAACTATATACTTATGAAAGTCCAAGTGTTAGAGTCTAGGAAAGCTCCAAGAAGATGGACTCAAAGCCTGAATAACCATACCAAAGAGACTCAAGTATCATTGAAGTGTTCCAAGTCTCAAGTATAAGCTACCTCAAGGAAGCCAACACATCTCTTCCAAGCATGGAAAGGTAAATAAGGTATATGAGACCCAATGGTAGGTGTGTGTGTGTGTGTGTTCACGAAACCCTAAGACCATGGTTGACCCTAGGAATCACATAGAAGACTTAATTAGGGACTAATTGAAATGCACTAAGAATCAAATGCTCAAAAGAATGAAAATGGTTCACTGAGATGAAGTGCCTATGATGACTAGTGTTGTAGAAGTCAATATATTTTGAGGTAACTTCCAAAGAACACTTAGAATAACTCAGTAGTAATTAGACTACAATTCATATATAGATAGAAATATCTTGAAGTCTACTTTTCAACAAAAAAACGGTGAAGGATTACGAGTTTTCTAGAGAAAGTTATAGTTATTTTCCTAATGAGTGTTTATGTTGAATCTGAGGAGCCCAAGTGCCCGCAAATTTGTCCAAGTGCTCATGCCTGGGTAGCCAGAGCCCTCGTGAATCAAGGGAAGCGCTCGAGAAAGCCCAGAAATCCATGACGGTCATATTTTTAACTATTATTACAACCATTTAAAGGCATGGGAAGGTCATGGCTTACCTATAAAAGCTTGGGACATGTCCCAAATGGTCTAAGGACTCTCCTATAACTCCTCTATGTCATCTTTGGGCATTATATTCATGAAAACATTTGAAAACCCTCTTTACATGAGGTGTTCTTAAGCTAGATAGGTAAATCATCAAAGAGGAGAGCAAGCAAGTCTGGAGAGCAAAAGATTGGATCAATCATCATCAAAGACTTGAAGAATAGCCCTTGAATCATTCAAGGAGCCTTAGCGAGCAATGACCCAACTTGGGAAATCTCATAGAAAGCTTTCTTCAACAGGGTGTGAAAACCATAGTTAAATTTGCCGATTAAGAAGCTAAGCACCACAATCAAGCTACATTTATTTCCATCACTTATGTACGTCCATTGGAGGCACCCGACGAGAAAGCTTTCATCGGAGACATTGAAAGCTATATTGGGAGTTCGCCAGAGACACCGAACTCATTAGCACTTGCCACAAACACCAAGTGTGGAGTCACCTCTATCGAAGACACTAGAGGGAAGGTCTTGTTAATGTACCTTGTAATAGTTGTAAATAACTATTAATAAAATCAACACGCCCTCGGAGTGGGCATTGGAGAGTGGATGTAGGCCCGTGTGTCAAACCACTATAAACACTTATGTCTTTGTGGTTGTATGCTTTGTGGTTTTTTTTTTAAATTCCATATCATAACATAAACAATTAGGCCTTAGTTAAATTTACAAATTGGTTAATATATCATTTAAGTCTAGTTGAACATCTTGCAAAATATATTGAACCTGTAAATTGGACTAATTAAGCACACTTGCATATTTGGTTTGCAATTCATAGCTAATTGATCACCTTAGGATTTCTTTCATATTGCAAAACTTAAGTGATCACATTGCGGAGAATTTATAGTGTTGTGGATTGATTGCACCTTATCACTATTTGTATTTATCTTGATTATGAAAATTAGTCTAACACACTAAGGTTAATATAAAGGGATTAATCAAGCCACCTTAGGGAACTTATCAACCTTGCTCCCGCTCTACTATAGGTGACACTATAGTGCATGACAGTGCCTCATGGTCTATGATAAGTTCATAAGAAAGTGATTTACTAATTAAAAGAATTTCCATTGCATCTTTAATTGAATTAAAGTAAATCATAAGAGAGTGAAGGAATTAATTAAAAATGAATTGAAAAAATTATAGATATCCTATTCAACCCCCTCTAAGAATTTTCAAGGATGTGTTCACCTGGGCGTATAAGGACATGCCAGGAATAGACCCCCGACTAGTTGTACACCGGCAACATGTGAACCCGGCCTCAAGTCCGGTTAAGCAAAAGAAGATAAATTTTGCTCCAGAAAGAAATCAAGCAAAGGAAGTGGAGAAATTGCTAACGGCGCATTTCGTAAAAGAGGTATACTACTCTGACTGGTTGGAAAATATAGTTATGGTGCAAAAACCAAACAAGAGTGGCTATGTGTGTCGACTTCACAGACCTCAACAAAAGCATGCCTCAAAGATAGCTTTCCTCTCCTGAGGATCGACACCCTGGTGGACTCAACAGCTAGCCACCAGACCCTCAACTTCATGGACACCTTTTCGGGGTACAACCAAATAAAGATACATGAGTCCAACCAGGAGAAAACTGCTTTCATCACTGACCGAGGGATTTACTATTACAAAGTCATGCCCTTTGGGCTGAAGAATGCGAGAGCAACCTACCAAAGGCTAGTCAACGAGATGTTTAAAAGAAAAATCGAGAGGAACGTCGAAGTGTCTATGGACGATATGCTGGCGAAAATCCTTCTAGCTGAGCAACATCTCTCGAATTTGAGCGAGACATTCCAAACCCTAAGCATAAGATAAAGCTCAACCCTAACAAATGTTCCTTTGAGGTATCAGCCGGGAAGTTCCTCGGGTTTATGGCGTCCCAACGGGGGATAGAGGCAAATCCCGAGAAGGTGAAGGCCATAATCTACATGTAACCACCGAGGAACACAAAAGAGGTGCAACGACTAACCGGGAGGGTAGCGGCTTTGAGTAGATTTATATCTCGGGCCACAGATAAGTGCCTTCCTTTTTCTGCCTGCTGGAAAAGGCTTTCTGCAAGGACAAAGAATGTGATAAAGCCTTCTAAGAGCTTAAGGACCACCTCGACCGCCTGCCGTTGATCAATCAACCCAAGCAAGGCGAGGTGCTCTACATGTACTTGTCTGTATCGGAGACGGTAGTGAGTTCAATTTTAATAAGGAAAGAGGTCAGGATACAAGTGCTAGTGTACTACACCAGTCGGGCCTTCAAAGGAGCGGAAGAAAGATACCTAAGGGCAGAGAAGATGGCATTCACATTGGTTGTTATGGCTCACCAACTAAGGCCCTATTTTCAGGCCCACACCATCCGGGTGCTCACAGATCAGCCACTCAAGACCATACTGCACAAACTTGAGACCTCTAGGAGACTGGTTAAGTGGTCGGTGGAGTTGAGCAAGTTTAACATCAAGTACCACCCTTAGGGAGCTATCAAGGGGCAAGCAGTAGTAGACTTCATCATCGAGTACACTTATGCACCGAGGGAAGAGTTTGAAATACAAAAAGACCAGCCAGAGAAAGAAGAAGCAGATCAGGCGGAGTGGGTTATACACGTCGATGGCTCAATGGCTCATCCACCAACAGTGCAGCTGAGGGAGGAGTCGTCTTTGTCACACCAAAGAGAAACAAGCTCAAGTATGTCATAAGATTTGGGTTCAAGGCAACCAACAATGAGGCTGAGCATGAAGCAATGCTCATAAGACTACGCATTGCCCGCGCACTCAGGGTCAAGATGGTCAAGGTCAACGACTCCCAACTGGTGGTGGGACAAGTACAAGGGGAGTACAAGGTAAAGGACAAGCAGATGAAACAGTACCTCGCCATGGTAGCAAAAGAGAAGTCCCAGTTTTGACATTTTAGTATATAGAGGATCCCATGAGGATATAATGTAGAAGCAAACAGGTTAGCCAGATTTGCATCATCCATCACAGAAAACCTTGACCCCGGGATCATTATTAAGTGCTTACCCAAGCCAAGCATTAAGGCAGAAGAAGTTAGGCAAGTCAACGTGGCTAGCCCCGAGCTTGAGTGGACCAGCCATATCATAAAATATATGAAGAATGGTAAACTGCCTAAGAATATGGACAAGGCTAGAAAAATGAAAATACTGGCGAGTCGATTTCTTTTTCTTGGTGACATCCTCTATAAGAGGAGCTTCACCCTTCCCTTACTCAAATGCCTATCTGAAGAAGAAGTTGACTTATACTCTAGGAAATATATGAGGGGATATGTGGAAACCACTCTGGGGGTAGGGCGATGGCCCACAAAGCCATTAGGACAGGGTGTTATTGGCCCTTGATGCAGAAGAATGCAAGTCTGATCGCCCAAAAGTGTGATAAATTCTAGAGATTGGCCAATGTCCCCAAAAAGCCTACAGAAAAGTTAATCCCAATAGCTAGACCTTGGCCATTTGCCCAATGGGGAACGACATTGTTGGGCCACTCCCCTGAGGAAAATGACAAATGAGGTTCCTGGTAGTGGCCATTAATTATTTCACCAAGTAGGCGGAGGCTGAACCCCTGACAAAAATCATCGAAAAGAACATCTGTGACTTCACCTGGAAGTCAATCATCTGTCAGTTCAAAATTCCCTGCGTCATCATCACCGATAGTGGCAAGCATTTCAACAATACCCGGTATCGGGAATTCTATTCAGAGCTTGGGATCAAAAATCACTTCTCTTCCCTAGCTCAACCCCAGGCCAACGGCCAAGTGGAAGTGACCAATGACGTTACTAGGCATAATCAAGACACGGCTAAAGGATTCCAAAGGCCTTTGGCCCGAGAAACTACCAAGCATCCTTTGGGCATACCGCAACAAGATAAGGACCCCCACAGGAGAAACACCATTTTTGCTGGCATTTAGAACCAAGGCAGTAATACCGATCGAAATTGGAATGGCCATGCACAAAATAGGAAACTTCGACCCAGGGAAGAACGAAGAGAGCCTTAGGAACAATCTCGACTAGCTAGAAGGGAAAAAGGACAAGGCCGCACTCCAGATGACTGCCTATAAAAAACAAATGGCTAAGTATTATAATTCGTGGGTCAAGGCTAGGAGATTTGCAATTGAAGATTTAGTGCTAAAAAATATGAGCCTAGCGACACAAGACCCGATAGAGGGAAAACTGAGACCAAAGTGGGAAGAACCTTACCAGGTAACACGTTGGAATAGGCCTAGGACCTACCACCTTGAGACAATGCAGGGGGAGCCCCTGCCACAACCATGGAATATAGAACACTTGAGAAAATATCATCAATGAAATGGATGTTATGATTATAACCAATGAAATATTCCAACTCTACAGGGTCAGGAAAAACTTTAGGTCATAGCACTCAAGTTACAAGATTAACCCCCAGGTCACAAGATTGACCCTAGGCCACAAGATTGGCCCATCCTTCTAGGCCCTCGTGCCTCCTGCTCAGGCTACAAGACTAGCCCTTGGGTTACAAGATTAACCTTCAAGTCATAAAATTGACCCCGAGTAGAAAAATCGACCTATGCCCCGACTGAAAAAATGCAAGGTGAAAAGAAGTCTCATAAATTAGTCAAAGTAAAGAGGCCCAAAGTATATTAGAGCATACGCATCACAACCGAAGTCGACCCTCCTCTACTGAGTAAGTACAACTACACCCTCTCACACATAAATTAAGTTTGAGCAAATATTTGAGAGTACCCGGTGGCACACGAGATACGGGTTTTCTCCGTCTGCTTTGGAGGCGCTTAAAAGGCAATGCACCCATTAGCCAAGGCTGTATTAATCTCGAGATGCACCTACACTTAGAAAATTTTAGTTGATTTTAGTTTATTACCTACTTCTATTCGATTTTAAAATGTTAACTCTGAGGGATCCATATACTTAGAAAAAATTTTACATTGTCCATCCCCATTTAGATAAAAGTTAGTTACACCCGAGACACCCTCATACTTAGAAAATTTTCTTAATTATTCCTACACGCATAAGATTACTTACCCCGACCTACATAGACACACATGGGGAGCGCAGGAAGAAATCACCACAACATATACCCACACTTAATAAAATTTGAAGAAAAAAATTGCAAATAGGGAGAATACACATAGACGGGGGAAGAAGAAAACTTCATTCATATAGTGAGAATTTACAAAAGTCCAAAAAAAGTACAATTATTCCTACAGGTTGTCATTCCCCAAGGCCACCTCTCCCGGGGTGACTTCCTCACAACCGATTTCTCCAGATTCAGTAACCACTGCCCCCTCGGTTGCTACTTCTCCTCTTCCTTCTTGGCCAGCCTCTTCTTGTCCCTCCTCAGCCTCTACCTCCCCCTCATTGAGCTTGACAGAAGAGAAGTCTAAGTTAGGGAACGCCTCCGCCGCCAGATCCTGGAAGTTCTCAAACCCTTCTCAGAAACAATTGGCATTGACGATCTCGAAGGCATCCAAGGCCAGGTACTTATCCATGGCCGCCTCAAGGGCCCCTTCAAGAATATTCTCCTTCTCCACCTCTGCCTCAAGGTGTGCTCGCTCTAAGGCCTCGGCCACCTTCCAGTTCACCATGAACACGAGAGTTGCGGAGAACTTGTCTTCAACTGTGATGCAATGGTTCCTCTCCAACCTAAGCTTTTCCCTAGCCCGGGTGACCTCCCTCTCAACCGCTTGTAAGCTCACCGCCATGTCCTCCAAATAAGCCTCTTGCTCTGTGGCCCGGGTGGCCATGCTGGCACAAGAGTCTTTGGCCCACTTGAGTTTACCCTCAAGGATGCAAATCTCAGCCTTTATGCTTTCCTAGGTGGCCTTGAGCTCATTCTTGGCCTAGGTGAGGCGGTTTAAATGGTCGGCCCAAACTTGCTCACTGGATTTGTACCTCTGGATAGAGGTTGCCATCATAGCCATAGTCTACAAAGATAGAGTCGGGTCAGCATAAAAGAAGAAAGAAAAAGAAACTAAAAACAATCAAATGAAAAATACAAAGGGAAGAAATTTTTTACCTTAGCTGCGTAATACATCATGTCTCGATGCAGAGCAACCGGAGAGAGGTTTTTCGTCATATACTTGAGGTCCTCTGCCAGAACACCCCCCAGGAGGTAGTCCACCCTGGGACTCAGCCTAGATAACTAGGAGGTGGCCCCCACTGCGAACTCACCCCTTTCGATGACTGAAGGAGAAGCTAACCGAGGACTTGCTACAGGTGCCACTCAAGTAGAAGTTTTCATGGTCGGTAGGGCAGGGACCTTGGTGACAACTGTGGGAGTGACCTCGTGGGGCCCCACCACTTGAACCCAGGTGGCTGGGTCCCAACTAGCGAAGAAGAACCACCCCGGCTCCTACTCCTTTGGGCAGTAGCAATGAAAGAATTCATTTAGGGTAAGGCAGCGTTTCCCCTTGAATGTCAATTCCCATAGGATCATGCATCCTATGGCTATCTGCCAAGCATTGGGCATTAGTTGCCCCAGTGCCAGTTCAAGGCTGAATAGCAGTTCCCTAAAAAACAAGGGAACGGGAAACCTAAGCCCCATCATAAGGGTCTGCTCATACAGTGATATGCTGCCGGCAGGGGCCTCGAAGGACCGGGTGTCCCCGGGGGCAAAAAGGATGACCCCCTCAAGAATGGAGTACGTGGAGTAATACCTAGTTAGGGTTCGTACCCCTAGGTCGAAACCATAGAGGGCAGCGATGAAATCTTGCTTAGGAGCAATCTCACCCGCTGCCTCTTGGACGTTAAACAAATCCAACTCGGTGGCCTGCTCTATGGGGAACTACCGGACTTCCGACAAGACATTGACTCCGTCAACCATCCGGTCAACGGTATCCCCGAACACCATTGAATAACACTAGAAAAGCTAAGACTTACAAAAAACACATAAATGTACTAAACGGAAAAGAAGAGGCTAGAAAGTGCAAATGAGGAAGAAAACAACCTAATCGATGACGAAGAAGTTGTAACAAAGCAAAGAACAGATTATAAAACAAGCAAAAATGAAATACCTATGAAAGAGAGAAACGAGAGAAAACCACTGGAGACAGTGGGATAACAGATGCCCGAAAACAGGGAGGACACTAGAGTCGACGAAGAAGAACAACCTAAAGAATGCAGTAATGCAGTAGGATTTAGAACGTATAGAGATTAGGCACCGAGAAGACAAAGACTCACAAGAAGTTGCTTGGAGCGGAGTTCCGGAATTACAAGAAATAGGAAGCGGTGATAAAGGAAAACCAAGCCATGTTTCGGAATGTGTACTTATAAGCAACCCCAGGAATTCTTGACCCTACGCGTGTCGCACATCTACGGGTTAGCGGAATCAACCCAAGAAATGAGGCGACGTGCAAATCTTGAAATATTTAAGAGGTTTAAATATAACCGTTCGATGGCATAGGAATCCGAATAAACATGACGCTTGACATGACTCGTAACCTGCGCTAGCATGTCCCCTCAAATATAGAAGTTTATTAAATGCGAGACCATTATTAGCGCTTATCCCCAACCGATATCACCTCGATAGTTGAAATAACACACTGCCTATACCGAAATAAATAGTAATAGTCGTAAACAGTTCGTATTCCTGAGCCACGTAACCTTGGGCTAGAGAATAAGGGGGCAACTAATGGGGGAGGATACTAAGACCTCCCTATCAATCGATCCTATTGCACCAATAAAGCCTTAACTTTCGGAGAACCCACTCGACCCAAAAAATTCCTCAAAAGACCAACCCAGGGAACCTTTAGGGATCCCCTGGCTCATAAAATGCCAAGGCCATCAGCGAAAAAGTCAAAAATATCTCTTGGTACCCAACTCCCCGAGTATTACAGAAATAATCATGACTGTTGCCCGGATCACCCAACACCCAAAGGCTGGTTAAGACCTTGAGGCGCCCAGTACCCAAGAATCCCCGATGTGCAAAAATATAACGACCCTGACTACTCTGCTTAAAGATAAGCATAACCCAGAAACCATTATGAAGAGAGAATATTCTCTGTAGTAGGCTTGACACTGAAAAAAATGGCAAAGAGAGCAGGGGGAGACATGGCCAAGAACGTGGGGGAAAGCGACATATGAGATCTCATTTGATACGCCACTACTCAAGCCTATAAATATGGGTAGTGATTCACTCTCCAGGTATGAGACAATAGAAACCCTAATTGAGAGAGCTCTTTTCTACATTCCTCTATCACCTGACTTGAATGTCGGACAGCTAGAGGACGACCCCCAACCAGCGCTTAGCTTCTTAACCTTCTCTTGCTTCGTGTGTGTAGTGCTCATTTTGGTAGGGACCTAGACCAGCCGTGGGAGCATCTGACGGGCGTGGAGGTTTCTATTAACCGATACACGATCAAGCTACGTGACCTTGAGCTTGCTAAGAGCTCAGCCGGTAAAGGGCTTGGTTAACCCAAATTTAAATGGCTTTCTTTTATGATGTCATAATTATCCCATTTATTTTCATTTCAAATTGCTGATAGTAATGGACTTCCATTTATGGACCTACAGGAATATCTTTAACTTTATTTTTATTTTTTTGTTAATTTTTACTCGATAGATTTCCACCTATGAGAGGGGAAAAGAGACGTCTCTTACCAATAATCTGGATAACCTTCCATGCATATTGGAAGTCCATTTATTAGCCAAAAGTAAACGGGGTCCCATTGGCATTCGATTAATAAAACAAAACACACATTGATCAAAAGAAGACAAGGATAGAAAGAGGTTAGAAACGATATTACCAACTTCCAATGCGATTTGGGTATCAGGATGTTCAAGAAAGTTTAGTCTATCAAAGTTTTGAAACTATTAGGTTTTACTGCCAAACCCCTCTGAATTCCCATGAGGGCAGCTTGAGCTTCAGCCACTAGCGCAGAAACTTTAAGCGTACCATCAACATGCACTAATAGCAGGCAACCCCCAACATCACAAACCACAGCGCCAATCCTGGTCTTTATCAAATACCCCTTTAGTTACATTAATTTTTGCACAAACCCTTTTTTTTAATCGTTAATGTTAACACAATTTTTAAGAGAATATTGAATCTAGTAGGAATGTATTCTTACAGTGGTTTACAACATAGACCACAACACTGAAAACAGTGGAACATAATGATCTCGATGAGATTAATATCTGGGCTTTTATAAAATTAAGAGTAACACTTGGAACACAGCTGTGAGCATTAACAGCGGGGACAAGGTCTGGGCAACCCAGCTTCCGCTTGCATCCTCAGATTTAGCCGGTGCTGTTGCATTGTTGCATGTAATCCCTTCCTTCCCTTCCACGCAAGTGTTGGAAAACAGGCCAGCTGGGAACCCATGGCGCTGGATGTAGCTAAACATGATCGTTGCACAGTTAGTGGTGAGGTCGTTTATCTCACCCACGTACAAGCACGCAAATTGCTTGAAGGCTGGACAACAGAGCTTGGGGAGGTACTGTGGTGCTTTGCACTGGCTCGTGATTATTGTGTAGTTTGCGGACTCAAAATCCACTGCGCAATCTGTGGTTGATGAGGGGGAAGATGTTACTGCACTATTCTTAAGAGCTAGATGATACAACTATCTGAAAATTGCTCAGTTGGTATCAGACATATGACTGCTCTAGAGAATCTCTAGAGACTAGCATTGCAGTCAAAGAAACACCTCCCGATTGTACTCATGAAATTCTAGGAGCTCCAGCTTCACGCCTTCATCTACTCGTAAAGTGATATCATGAAATTCCCGGCAGGATTTGGTAGGACTCCTAAAGTTAGCTTAAAGTAAGAATGACATTAGGGGCCAACACATCTGTGCCAAAAAAAGTGATATACCTTTTTTGGGTGATGTTTTTCACTTTTTGGCACTGATGTGTCGGACCCTAATGTCATTCTTCCATTAGGCTAACTTTAAGTTGTCCTACCAAATCCTGCCCATTAATATGGTCTTCAATGTTTGTAGGACAAGCCCTATGGATTGGTAGGGCAACTAAAAGTTAGCCTAAAGTAAGAATGACATTATGGGCCAACACATCAACATCAAAAAGGTGATGATATACACTTTTTTGTGCAAAGGATCTTCTCCTGCCAGCCTATGACCTGTTAATGTCCTGTCTAATAGGTGGTAGGAGATGATCGGCAGGAAAAAATGAATTGCATTTTTCAAAAATTACAATTCACTTTTTCCCTCCAATAGTGTCATGCCACCTGTTAGACAGGACCTTAACAGGTCATAAGTGGTAGGAGAGGATCCGGTCTAACTTTTTTGGGGATGTTTTTCACTTTTTGGCATTGATGTGTTGGCCCCTATAATGTCATTCTTACTTTAGGCTAACTTTAAGTTGTCCTACCAAATCCATTTCACCATACTAGGGGCTGACAACTGACAACATATTCCTTATTCCCAGCTGTAGCAAAGTTTTATGTAGTTTTTTTATAATATGAACAAAAAATCACAAAAAGACAACCTAATATTAAAAGACAAAAAACCCATGCTTTTTGTTCATACTAGAAAAAGTTACAAAAAAATTTGCTATATTGCATATCACAACTCTTTGTTCTTTTCAACTACTATATTTTGTTGGATTTATGTCTTGTATTCAACCCGAGATATAACCCGAGAATAATAACTCGAAAATGAGCGAAGGTGAGCAAAGCGAATCCTTTGCTCATGAGGGTTCGAGGGGGCTTCGCCCCCAGCTGAAATTTTTTCAGAGACGTTTTGTATCTTCTTTGGGGTCCAGATCCGACCCATGCAGATTAAGGTTTTGGGGGTTTATATTTGGGTTTTCTCGATTTTCGTGCCACCGCACTCTTCATTGTGGAAGCTCTTCTCCGTTTTCGCCCGTGGACGTAGGCTTCAAGCTAAACCACATAAATTGTCTTGTTCTTATGTGTGATTGTTTTCTGCTTTATTTTTTCTCTCTTCATGTTTGTTGCATACAATCATAAATCTTGATTTCCGCATAACAAACTGGTATCAAAGCTCGGTTGATCATTGTAATTGAGGCAAAGTACGAAGTTGAGAAGTTCGATGGGCAGAATAGTTTCAGTCTCTGGCGCCTTTAGATGCGCGCGCTGTTGGCACAACAGGAACTGTACAAGACACTGTTAGGGAAGGAAAAATTACCTACGACGATGAATGAAGACGAACGAGAAGAATTTGACATCAAGGCACTTAGTGTAATTTAATTGTGCCTGTCTGATGAAGTTCTGCGGGAGGTTGCTAATGAGATGACGGCCGACTGGATTATGGCTTCGATTGGAGAGTCTGTACATGACAAAGTCTCTCACGAACAGGTTGTATCTCAAACAACGCCTC
>JAOXJP010011703.1:0-17776 GCA_025762735.1 Platanus orientalis | reverse complement strand
TTATAGGTCTGTACACTTATGTTTTTGTTCTTACACTATAAGCCCTTTGTATTGTTTCATAAATATTTTTTCTTTTAGATCCCCATTTAGAAATATTGTCTTAACATCTATTTGATATATTATCAATTTATGGATTACAATAATTACAATTAATACTTTTATTGTATTAATTCTTGTAACTATGGCATAAGTATCAAAGTAAATGACATCTTCTTGTTCACATCCTAAAGTTACTAATTTAGCTTTAAATTTATCTATTGTACCATCTGGTTAAAATTTTTTTTTTCTAAATACCCTTATACAATTAATGGGTTTAGTACCTTTAAATAACTTTACTAATTTCGAAGTATGATTGATAATAATGGATTCTAGCTCACAATTTATAGCCTCTTTCTAGAATAATGCATATGGAGATCTCATTGTGTCTTTATAACTTTTAAAATCATTCTCAACAAGATAGATCAAGTAATTATCTTTAAAATGAGTTTTCTTTTTAATTCTTTTACTTCTAACTTTGAGTACTTCAATATCTTTTTCTACTATTTCTTTTTTCATTTTTTTTTATTTTTTATACTATTAGATATTTTATTTTTCATAGTAAAGTTTTCTTCAAAGAATTTAGCATTTTTGGTCTCTATCATTATATTTGATTCTAAAATATTATTTTCTAATTTAATGACTAAGAATTTATATGCATTACTATTTTTGTATATCCTATAAATATACAATCCGAAGTTCTTAATTGTAAATTTCTTTTCTTTGGTTCATGTAGACCCACTTTGGCTAAACATCTCCATACTATTAAATATTTAAGATTGGGTACATGACCTATCCATAATTTATATGGGGTTTTTCTGATTTTCCTATTTGAAACTCTATTTTGTATAAAACAAGCAGATAATATTGTATTCCCCCACATTTCATGGGAAATCCTGAACTTAAAAATAATTGATTCAAGAGTATATGGTGCAGTGGTTTCATGTATGATCTCACTACTCTTACAAAAGTTTATTAATGAGGTTGAGTCATACCCATACCTTCTATCAGTTCTTAGTCTTTTGATTTTCTTATTTAAGTGTTTTTCTACTTTAGATTTATATTTGATGAATACATCTTTCGTTTCATTTTTTGTTTTTCAAATATATAATTATGTAAATCTAGTGTAATCATCTACAAATATAATATAGTAGAATTTTCCTTTTCTAGTCACAATACTCTTTAAGTCTCCTAGATCACTATGAACTAACTTCAGTAGTTCACTATTTCTCTCTACTAATTAGTGTGTGTGTGTGTGTGTGTGTGTTATAGTAAATTTTGATTCTACACATATTTTATATTTTTTGGCTCATGACTACTCAAGTTAGGAATTAATCCAACTTTTTTAAATCTATTAATATAGGAATAATTTACATGCATATCCTAATAGACCATGCCACAAGTTTAAAGAGTCAACAATATAATCTTTGAAACATTTAATACATACAATCCAGAATTATAATAACCTTTTCCTAGGAATACACCATTCTTAGTAATAATTAATTTTTCATATTCAAACATTAATTTAATTCCCTCTCCTCTAAGAAGGCTTCTCAACACGAGATTCTGGCATATATACGTCACGTACAAAACATCATTTAATGCTATGACTTTTTAGGAAGTGAGCTTAAGAAGCACATTTCCTTTCCATAATACTGGTAGAGATCTTGAATCTTCGATGTATTTCATATCTCCATTATTAGTTGGTGTATAGGATGAAAATGCACTCCTATCATTGCAAATGTGCCTAGTGGCACTTGTGTTAACCATTCAGTCATTCACATTATTATTGATGTTTGTTTTTGTGATGACAGTCGCAACAGTTTCTATCTTAGTCAAGTTCACTTTGTTCTTCTCAGCTTTTTTCTTGTTCTTTTTATGTTTATAGTTTGCTGTTCTATGACCTATTTTACCACACACAAAACAATTATACTTAAACTGTTCTATGTCTACAGTTTTAAATTTCTTAAATTTGTTTTGTTTCTTATTGTAATATTTTTAAAACCTCTATGTGTCTTCTTTAGGTTTTTCCACTAAATTTGTTTTAAAAAGAAATTCATTCGCCTTCTCTAATGTGGCTTGATCTCTATTGATTTGTTCTATTCTTATACTAATTATTATCTTTTTAAGACTTTTATCTTTTCTCTTTTTAAAAAAAAGTAATGTTCTTATAGTCTTTAGCTAGCAACTTGTCAATTAAGGATGTATCCACAAAAGATTTTGGTAAACTCATATTTTTTTGTGGTTAAATCTTTAATCATCAATTGAAAGTCACATAATTGAAAAGTTATTGGTTTTTCTTTTGTCATTTTAAACTCTAAGAATTTTTTTATAGTATATTTTTTTGTTCCTACATTTTTAATAATGCATTTCTTTATTAAACAATTCCATATTTAGTCACAGGTCCAATTTACAATATAAATCATATAAGGTACCGATCATGACACTAAAAATCACGTCTATAGATTTTGTTTGACATTTTCCTAAACCAGACTTGAATGGGATCTTGCAAGCTTATATAACTCTTGATTTTTTTTTTCCAGATTTTGCATCCGTTAACAGAAATGCAATTCCTGCCATTTCAAGTAAAAAACCAACTCTTTCTTTTCATCTCTTGAAATGAGAATCATTGAATGGTTCAATCTTACTCACATTAGGAATTGAAAAATCCATCATTTACTTTACGTTTAATAACTAAAAGAATACCATGCGCATTAAGATTGTTGTTATACAATCATTGTAACTATGTAAAAATAGTAAACTTATAAATTAACACAACACAAGAAATTGAACTAGTCTACTACAAAATTGTAGAAAGTTCACTACTATTATTGCAAAGATATAAAATCAAATAAAAAACAAATTAGAATGAACTTATTGGTATGTGTTAAGGCGTTTCAAGATGCCTTGTCCTTAATGGTATTCACCTCCCTCTATTTTGATACAAAAGAGATTTGTTGATGACCGTCCCAAGATTCAACAAAACCGATCTTTTTGGACCCGCACTATATAAGAAGACAACGAATGACAATGGATGTGGTTCAATTACAACTAACACAACTTCAAATCTCAAGAAATTTTGAACATAGTTTATTCACAAAAAATAATAGAGAATGAGAGAGAATAATAGAGAAGAGAAATTGTTCAAGTGCCTTTAATGTGAAAATCCTCTTCCTATTTATAGATTTTGTAGAGACTAAGAATGTGTTTGTAGATTCATTAGACTCCCATTGGCATGAAGGGATTTTGTACACCCTGGAGACAATCCGGTAGTGGAAATAGATTGAACTGCACTTGCACTCACATTGAAAACAAAGAAGAATGACTCGTTGGAGTTGAACACCAACGCCTGCCACAATAATAACACTATAAGAATGATAGAGGATTTCTATACCGTAAACTCTTACAAAAGAAAGAGAAGATTAAAGTTCCATAAGAGTTTTCCAAAAGTGCAATCTTGTTTTTTGTAAAGACCCCTACTTATAGAGGCTTTATTGGAGGGGGGGATTTTTAATTCACTTAAAACTCCAACTCCCATTAGGACTCATCTACAATTCATTAGATAAGTCTTAGAGGAATTCTAAGTGCAATGAAATGCCCACATGAACGTTTAAGTTTGACTCAAACTCCAACATTTCACAATGTTCATTTTTTTATCGTACTACATAATTTGTACAGTCAAAAAAAATTTCGAGCATTCAAACATAATGCATTTTTCTTCCTGAGTTTTTTAAATGGTCAAAATTATTTTTGATCGTTCATACTTTAACCGATAGAAGATAATTTTGATTGTTCGAACCTTTTAAGATTTGATATTTTGAATCTTAAATACAACAAAGGTTTTGAGACACTCCTTCCTTTAACATGCCCAGTGTCTTAAAATAATTCAAATTGATAAGATACACCAACTCAATGCTATGCAGTGCATGGGACTAAAATCAAACATTGAGTGACCATAGCCTTTCCTCTCATTAGGTTGACAGTTGATTACCATTGGTATAATTGCTGTCTTTATTTTAAGGAAAGAGTTGTTTACCTAATACTAATTTAATGACAAACATTTGTCACAAAATTGTAATAGAATTCTAATACTCTTTTGATGTGGTCCAAATTTTATGTGCTGTCTTTTCTTGTTTTGGTAGGGCCTTTCGGGCCAATTTCCCCGTCACCACAGATGGGAGAAGCAAATGTCAATGCAATCAACTATAGAATGCTATTATGAGGATTCAACCCCCAACATCATCTCTGGAGAGGTAATGCTGCAGCCACCTACGTTGAGTGCGTTGGCAATGCTACAGCCACACCTAATGAGTCACTTGTTTGTGTCCCAATAATATATTTTGTTGAATTAGTCACGGAAGAGATTTGGTTAATAATTGAAATTTTGATGGCTGGTGCTAAGAGGAAAAGAGTCCAATACGATACTACTAGACCATATGGTTGATATGGACATGATTAACTCTAAATATTGCCAATTCAAAGGATCCCCTATCTGAAGGATGGTTTGAATCAACTACATCATTCCCCCGCGTGACTCAAATAAGAGATGTCACCCAAGGAAGATAGCTAGCAGTCTCATTTAGCACGCTTGTTGCTTGGAAGAAATTTTTAATTTAACACTCTAAACTTCACGCAACCTCGTCGATGATTATACTTTGTTTAATTGATTATTTTAACAATAGATTGTATTCAATAAACTAGTTTTACTAAGGACACCAACCATTTTAATCCATAATAATTAGCTAACTCCATTATTTAGCCATGATGCTGCCCTTCTACCTTAAGTCAAGAACGTTACGTTGGAACCATTTGATAAGATTCATCAAGGCTCTATAACCATGAGTGTAACCCCTGTGAAAGATAATCTTTTGATAGGAAATGTCCAAGGGCTTCAATCTTACTGTAGAGCTCCTTATCAATCCCATTGATAAGAAGTTCCACAACCCTTGGCTGTCCCTAGTAGGACACTTGTCACGGCTCTTTGTCACAGCATGTATCAAGCAAGCTTACTTTTAGGGGAAAGGATTTCCTACACCTAAATTTGTCTATCCCCTCATATCCCCACACCACAGGCTTACACGTGATTGATTTTTTTTTTTTTTGGTTTTTGTATTTGATGCCTCTTTTAAATAGGGAGAAAATGTTCATTTGAACGCTTTTTTTATGGTTCTAATCTTATACATCCCTTTTCTTAGGAGTCCAGATATGCTTAAATTGGTTTTTCATCAAAAAATGCTGAAAAACCAATCCCAACAGGATATGTAACACTCTTGATAAAAGGATGTTCTGTCCAGGATTTGGTGTCTAGGACATCAGAGGATGTCATATGGAATAAAATGCATATTTAATATTCAAAACATGTGTCAGCCACCCATTTTTATTTCATACGACATCACCGGTATCCTGAACAAAACATCTTTCCTCTATTCTTAATTATTCCAACTACTCACTGAAAGGGATCATTAACATTTTTCTTTGATCCTGTTTATTAAGTATTACTGTCAAGTTAGGATTGGTTTTTCAGCATTTTTGCTGAAAAAAAATTCAGCAGATCCCAAAGTCCTTTTCTGGGTACCTACCCTTTCATTTGGAAACTGTTTTTTACTGATTTAATCTTATATATTATATTCTGTGTGTTGGGACATGGGGAGACAGAAAAATTGGGTGTAGGAGATTCTTTCCCGATCAGAATCTGGATCAGATGATTGCGATTCGATCCAATGAAAATCCTTGAGAAAAAAAAAAGTTTTAGGATCGGCCAATCCTTGAAACCATGCTCTCAAGTAGGGGCCAACCCCATAGTTGTTTGCCCCATCAATTTGAGAACAATGGCTACCGTTGACACCAGCTATAGAGGAAATATTGTTCTTCACGCCAATTTTGGCCAAATGGGGAGGCCCAGGTGTTACCTAACAACCTACCCAAGTTGCTGGTAGAGAGTGCCTTAGAATCTCGGATAGCTCCTATGTGTTTGTGAAAATGACAAAGAGACATCACAACTCGTGAAATTGGACAGAACACCATTTTAAGTTGGAAGAAAAAAACTGTTAACCGTATTTGACCAAAGATATTTTTTCTTTGTTGGGGTGATTTTCATGCGATGGATCCAATATATGTCAGATGGCTCTTTGCATGCTCATTATCATGAATAAACCTATCTACATGCATTCTCGTAAAACTTGGAAATGACAATTGGACATATATTGCCAGTGTTGTTTTTGATAATAATACAGAGCAAACATTTCATTCTGAGGGTGAATTATCAACTTTTGTATTCATTGAAATAGAACTTTACGTTATAATATTAGACACTAGGGGCCCAATTATCTGCACCGGGAGCAGGGTGCGCCCTCTTACAGGGGGTGTGGGTCTTATATGCTTTTTGTGTAGGTATTAATCCTACACAAAATTTCAAATTCCCACTCATTTTATTTTACGTGTCGTTTCCAGGTACCTAAAACACCATCCTAGACACCAAATCTTGAACATAAGATTTGTTTCTTACTAGATAGGAAAATTGGGTAGAATTAAGAAAAATAATCTCATTAAAGATAATAAGAAATTTAAGCATTCTAAACATGTAAAATTTCATGATTAATTGATTTCCAAGAACCCAATTATAGTGTCTAACAACTAATTTAGCAACAAAATCTTTATAAGTAATTAATGTAATGTTTATTTGAGTAACTTTCTATCTTAAATTTTTCAAGGATCATTATATTTACTTGAGTAACTCTCTAAATTGGACTTTCTTACCAAACAATCAACTGTTCAACCCATGTGGCATGGTTCTCAAGTCAAATTTGGGTTCTTCCTTCTCTTATGCACTAAGAAAAATAAAAGAAAGGGGCCTCCCAGCAATTTTCAACTCTTTTCTTAAATTTAACCCTTTGATAGCGATGACTGGCTTAATGAATTACGGCGTGTTTGGCAGCCACATGTAATGTAATCATTTCATTAAAAATTGCAAGGCATTTGTAGCCTTACGTTGATGGTTGAAATTGAGCTCATTAAGTTTTATACTGATTTGTTAGGCTGTGTTTGGCAGTCACTTGTAATGAAATCATTTCATTTAAGTTTTCCAAAGTTTTTGTAGCCACAACAGCATGATTTGTTATGAATTCATTCAGATTTGCAATGATTTGTGTTTGATAACATTAGTCATTTCATTTTATTAAAAGAACCTAACATGATTTCATTTCCAACTGCCATGAACATATCAGTATAAATTTGAATGAATTCATTACGAGTCATCACATCATGGCTACAAAAAAGAAAAGAAAAATTCAAATGAAATAATTACACAACAGATGGCTGCCAAACAGGTTGTTAATTAAAATTAGAAATTTGTCAACCTTAGGTCTTTTATAAAATGAAATGATACATGTTATTATTCATAATGCGGTGATGAAAGAAAAAGATGAGCTAATTTTCAACCATCACAATATGGCTTCACATGACTTGGGAATTTGAAATGAAATGATTTCATACTGCTAGTTGGCTGCCAAACGCGGCCTTATATAACAAAGAAAGAAAAAACCAAGAAGGAGCCCTATACCAGCCCAATAACTTTTCGCGTGGACCACCAAAGCGAGCAAAGCAGTCGGTTAGTGCGGTCTCGGTTCGGTTTCTTTGGGCTGTCGCCACGCCCTCGCCGCACCGGAGACCCAAAGACATGAAACCAGCGGTCGATCCCGCCACCCCAACCTCCCCCACCACCACCGTTTCCGGCGAGGTCTTGCTAGGCAAGTACTGGCTTGGCCGCCTCCTCGGCCGTGGCAACTTTGCCAAGGTCTACAACGCCCGTTCTCTCGCCGACGGCACCGATTTGGCCGTTAAGGTAATCGACAAAACCAAGATCGTCAACACTTCCATGGAACCCCTCGTCATTCGCGAAGTGTCGGTAATGCGTCGTCTCCGGCATCCGAACATAGTAAGAATCCATGAAGTCATGGCTACAAAGTCTAAGATCTATTTGGTGATGGAGTATGCGAGAGGTGGGGAGTTGTTTTCTCAGATTTTCCGGCGAGGACGGTTAACGGAACCCGTAGCTCGCCGGTATTTTCAGCAGCTCGTCTCGGCTCTTCACTTCTGTCACAGAAATGGCGTCGCCCACCGTGATATCAAGCCGCAGAACCTTCTTCTAGACCACGAGGGGAACCTCAAGGTCTCGGATTTTGGACTCTCTGCCCTTCCCGAGCAGTTGAAGGATGGGCTCCTTCACACGGCATGCGGGACGCCGGCCTACACTGCGCCGGAGGTGGTCCGTCGGAAGGGTTACGATGGGGCTAAGGCCGACGCTTGGTCTTGCGGCGTCATCCTTTTCGTGTTCCTCGCCGGATTCCTCCCATTCGACGATGCTAATCTTGCTGTGATGTACCGGAAAATCCACCGCCGGGAGTTCCAATTCCCGGCGTGGTTCTCGAAATCGGCGAGGTGGGTGATCTGTCGACTGTTGGATCCGAATCCCGAGACGCGAATCAGCATCGAAGCTCTCATGGAGGTTGCCTGGTTCAAGAAATCGTTTCAATCGAAAGATCATGTTAACCCATTTTCTGATCCGGATCAAACGATGCCATCCAAAGACGGGAAGTTTGATTTGGGTGCGACGGCAACGCCGGTGATGAATGCTTTCGACATAATTTCATTGTCGTCGGGATTGGATTTGTCTGGGCTCTTCGAAGCAGGAAGGAAGACGGCGAAGAGATTCACGTCGGTGATGGGATCGGCAGAGAAGATTCTGGAGACGGTGACGGAGGTGGGGAAGAAATTAGGATACATTGTAGAGAGAAGGAAGGGAGGGGTCGTAGGGTTGGCAAAGGGGAGGACGGTTTTGTTGTTTGAAGTTTTGGAAGTAGCGCCTTCATTATTTCTGGTAGAAGGGAGAGTGGTTGGTGGGGATGGAGTAGAGGTAGAGGAAGTTCAGTGGAAAGAGTTGAAAGCTGAACTTGAAGACATAGTTCTGGCCTGGCACAACGATGGAGTCTGAAGAAGTCCTGAAGGTGTCGATGGTTTTTAATTAACTGTAACCTTGTTAAAGGAGGGAAGTTTGTGTTTTGTTCTATTGAAGGCAAGTTGGCAAAATTGTATAGAGTTAAGCCTCCCTCTCCATGTATTTGGTCTCTGTAGTTGGTAAACAATTTCAAGTTTAAACAAGGGCTTGATGTTGTAAATACTAGTTCTTAGTGTTAAATCAAGTAGTGCTGTCTTGTTTTTCTTCCATTTTCAATGTTGTTCTAGAACTGAAAGCTATCATGATTCATGAAACATGATTATTGTATGAAAAATGCTCTCTCTCTCTCTCTCAAGATTACTGTATGTGTTATGAACTCAAACCCCCCTCTCACATAATTCATGAATTAAGGATACTGTATGAAATATGAACTCAACCCCCTCTCTCTCTCTCAAACCCCCTTCTCTCTCACATGATCCATGAATTAAGGAAACTGTATGAAGTATGAACTCAACTCCCTCTCTCTCAAACCCCCCTCTCACATGATTTAAGGATGCTGTATGAAGTATGAACTCATGCCCCTCTCTCTCTCTCAAACCCCCCTCTCTCTGACATGATTCATAAATTAAGGATACTGTATGAAGTATGAACTCACCCCCCTGATCATCTCTCTTTCTCAAACCCCCCTCTCTCACATGATTCATGAATTAAGGATACTGTATGAAGTATGAACTCACCCCCTCCCCCCGTCTCTCTCTCTCACACACACCGGACTACTGTATGGGTTATGAACTCAAACCCCCTCTCACATGATTCATGAATTAAGGTTACTCTATGGAGTATGAACTTACCCCTTTTCCTACAGCGAAAACACTTGCAACGATCCTGAAGCAGCTGACGCTGGGAGACATGTGGCAAAAAAAAAATGAATCACTGTATCTTACACCTAGTTCTGGATTTTTTTTTTCACTTTTTCACCATGTGTCACCCGACGCCTGGTGCTGCAAGCTTTTTTGCTGCAGGAAATCCGCTTTACAACAAGGAGAATACAACAAGAAGAAATCACAAAAAAAGGTCAAATCCATATATGATATATTACAATAAGAAAGTGGCCAACATTAGAGCTTTTATAATAAAATGAAGGGAAAATATTCTTGTAGCATCTTCTTCCCATGATTCTCAAAGGACAAATAAATAAATAAATGTATTTCACATGGTATAGGATGCAATGGGCACATCACTCCCAACTCTCCAGGTCTCTTCTTGGATGGGTCAGGCCTCAAATGGTGTGGCAGTGGCTAGTGGTTCTCTGCACAAACAATCGGTTTTTGAAGTGTTGAGAATTGATATATTGACAACTGAACTTATTACGTAAATTCCAAGTGAACCATTTGAGAGAGGGTCAAGTTAATTGCATAAGACACCTAATAGAGTAGAGCTAAAAACTAAACATTTCCCAAAATTGCTTGACCATTTTTAGTGGAAAACAATGGTGCATTGAATCTAATTGAATCGAGCTGAACTGTCGATGCCAAGCGCAACTTCGATGTCTGAAGACGTCCGCAGGTATCGATGGTTCTCACTCACAGTATATTTTGTTCCACGGTATGTTTGGTTCCTTTGGGGGAATGTTTAACATAATTGTATAGAGGTAAGCCATGTTATAATCTGCAGTTGCCAACAATCCCTAGTTTGAGCAAATCCGGGCAAAACATAGGATTGATATTGTAAATATCAATTTTTTTTTTTTTTATGTTCAATAAGGTTTGTGGTTCATTCCCTACATACTTGCTTGTGTTTCTTCCAATTTCAGCATGGAATTGATCCACCAGTTCAAAAATTGACAGCTATCATGATTCATAAAAATGATAGGGGCCTGAAGCAGTGTGCCCCTTCTCACAGGGTGATGTGGGCCCCATGCATTTCTTGTGTGAAATCACACACTGCAAAACGGAAAGGATGTTCTGTCCAGGACACCATGAGACCTCACATGGAATAAAATGAATATTCCATATTCAAAAAATGCATCACTCATCCATTTTATTTCATATGACGTCCCCTAGTGTCCTGGACAGAACATCCTTTCCCACTGCAAAATTGCTTCCCAGGGTAATCAATCCCTAACCTCCCTCCTTAATTGATATAACAATATCCTATGCCGGGTGGCAAAGTACATCAAGATACAATGAGGGTAGGCCCATACACTTTTTGCATGGAACTCATCCCCTTATGTCTTGGTATACTGTGCCACTCGGCACATAAGATATGGCTCCTTAATTGACTATGCCTTACTGTCAATAAGTCATACATCATGCACAGGGCATGGGAGTTAGTCCATGCTTCATGCTTCATACTTCATACAGTAATTGTGAGAAAATCCCCTGCTTCGAGAACAGGGACCCCCTCTCAAAAGCTGAATAGGGCCCACATTCCCTGTGAGAGGGGGCACCCTACTCCTGGTGCAAAGGATTTGTTTGCAAATGATTTACTGTATGAAATATGAAGCATGGACTAACTCCCATCCCATGCGCACATGATGTATGATTTATCAGCGATAAGTCATAATTAATCAAGGAAGGATGCTAGGGATTGAATACCCTTGGCAGCAATTCCGTTGTTTGCGAGTTCATCTATCTCTCTCGTCCGGCCCTGGATTTGGTAGGACAACTTAAAAAGTGTCTAAAGTAAGAATGACATTAGGACTGGTATATAAGCACCGAACAATGATATACATTTTTTGGGGGATGCTTTTCACTTTTAGGCACTGATGTGTCAGCCCTGATGTCATTCTTACTTTAGGCACTCTCTAATTTGTTCTACCTAATCCGGAGTGCTGGTCCTACTACTGGTCTGGCATTATTAGTGTAGCAGTCAAGAGGGTCCTCTCTCTCTTTCTCTCCCTTGACTATTTATGAGTACTTTATGAAATATAAACTTACCCCTACCCGGGCTGACATCCTCTACGCCACCCCCTTGAGCGTCGCACAAGGGGGTGGTGTAGAGGATTTCAGGCCCCCCCCTACCCCGGTCTCTCACACCCACCACTCGTTGGGAAGAGTGGAATGTGTTTGTGTCAAAATTGTATTTATTATACTACAATGAATGAGTGAACAATATTAAAGCTTATAGAACTCTGACTTTTTTTATATGTAAGAACAAAAGAGAATATTCTTATAGCATCTTCTCCCACATACCCTTCCAGGGTAAAAAAACAGATGAATATATGTATAAGGTTGTGTTTGGTTGCCACCTAAATTAAATCATTTCATTATAAAAATCTACAATAACTTATTAGGTGATGCTTCAAAACAGACTCATCTCGAGTTGAACTTATTTGTTAACAAGAATTAGAAACAATGTCATCTCGGACTTTTACCAAATGAACTATTTCTGTTTTGGTGACAAAAGAAAATAAAGTTCATTTTTGGTGAAGTTCAAATGAAACGAAATGCTATGGCAAACCAGTGGTAAACAAACACAGCATAAATAAATAAAAATGATGTACGTAGTTATGAATGCAAAGAGTAACACTGGCTCATTTCTAACCCCTTTGGTTCTGTGTTGAGAACTGAAATAAGGACAACTGAACTTATTATCTAAAATCTTAATGAACCTTTTGAGAAAGGGTCAAGCTAAGAGCCTAAGACTCCTACATGGAGTAGTGCCAAAACAGTTTAGTAACTTAATGGGAAGGGATCTGGTGCACCCAAAACAGTATGTTCTTGTGTCCTTGCACCAGAAGCTGACACATGATGATTTTTTTGAATTTGGTACCTTTTTAAAATAGGGAGAAAATATTCATTTGAACACTTTTTTTTTTTTCTTTTAATGGTTTTAATCTTATAAACCTCATTTTATGAATATCTAATTTTCTTTTGTTAGAAAACCATTTTTACAGTTTTAAGTTTTTAACCCTATACACCTCATCTTTTGTGTATGGGGACACCAAGGACATACTTTTTTGGGTGCAGCAGATCCTTTCCCTAAATTTCCGAACAACTTTAGTTGGAAATGTGTTAGGTTTCCTTTCATTCAAGAGACAAACATCCAACAATTTTCGGAGTCTTGTGGACATTCGCGAGCAATAAGATTTAAGTGTATTGGTGGGTCCCATCAATTATTGTGAGGCACTCTTTACATGAGGCTAGCCTCATAAAATCATGAACACTCTAGGAGAGGGATCTCTATGGCACAAACTGAGTGAGGTGCTGTGTGCTGTCATTCAACACAGAATATGTCGGCCAAAACAGGCAGGAGTTCTAAATTTTGAGGGATATAACTGCTGTTTTGGCCGACGTGTCTTGTGCTGAGCAGCAGCTCATGACACCGGACTCAGTTTGTGCTGTAGAGGATCCAACTCCTGAGGAAGACTTGGGAGGGGGGCCATGACAATTCTTGAGCCAATTCCCTAACCTACACTTCTTTTCTTTTCTTTTTCTTTTTTAGGGTTGGGATAATCAGACCCAGTGACATCCGGGCGGATTAGGGTTGGATTTTTCAACTCAACCTGGTTTTATCTCCTGCTGACCCAATTCATAATAGTTACTTCTTTTTTTTAATAGGAAATCAGCTACAGTTCGAAATCCATCTACAGTCCAAACAACCCATCACATTCATTCACAGCTACTGTAGCAAGGGAGTATATTATTTGAGCTCAAAGTGATCATAACCTTCTTCCATGTTTTTTTTTTTTCATTCATTTCAATTTATCAAAATAAAAAATAAAAAATCGGCATTTCTCTTATACTTTTAACGCATTTCGGCTTACATTGTCTCATTCCTTCTCATCAGCGCAATCATTGGTCTTCATTGAACATGACCAGACCATCTAAATCAACTTTCTCACTTATTGGTGCTACATTTAAGTTCTGACAAATGAATTCATTCTAATTCTATCATTTTAGGTTGTTTCATTCATCCATCTTAATATCGTCAGCTCAGTCATATTCATTATATTTTTATGTTGTTTGTTCACTACACAACATTTCGTTTCTTAAACCATGGCTGATTTTATAGTCTTCTTATAAAATTGTTCTTTCAATTTTAGTGGTATTTGTTAATCACACAACACTCTAAAGCAGCCAAAAAAAATCAAAAATCAAAAATCAAAAACCTTATTGAATTACCTGGATTGAACTAACATAGGCTAGAGAGGCAAATGTGGTATGTATTACAAGATGTACAAGGTAAAGCTATGACCACTCTCCAAAAGAAGCAACGCTACAACCAATAGGGAGAGGAAACATTGGCAGATTCTATACTTTCAAGTCTTGTTATAGAATTATCTCAAGTCCTTATCTCAGGCACCCTCACTTTTTTTTTGGTTAAGAAAATGATGATATCACTAAGAGAAGAACGGGGCCAGAATGGTCCAACTCGTACATCCAAGTTGCTCATGAGGGTGTTGGAGGCTTAGTTCTGCTTAGGTGTGAGCCAATTGGCTTCCTAAATGTTTAACATGAGCGTGTTTATAAGCTTTTTTTTCTCACATGGAGAAAAAACTTATTTCCATCTTAATATGCATGTGTAAAATGTGAACAACGCTAAAACAGAAAAGGTGCTTATTTTCCTCAAGGAAGAGGAAAACTCAAATTTATACCAAAATCGCCGGCTACCCTTCGGTTGCCTAACTCATAGTTGTTACCAAAACTATTAAAACTCAATAAAGAATATAATAAGTATATAATAATAATAACATTTGTAACCTACCGTATGGAATTTGATAATCCAATTAATTTATAATTTTAAGAGATTTATTTCTTTCACATTTATTATTTACACTAATGATCTTTGAAAAAAAAATTCCTAAAAAGACTGGGATTTTCTTAACATTTTTCTATTCCTCAAAATACCCCATTTATTATGTCAAGATAAACTCCAGTATAATTATAAGATATTTAACACAATCAACTCTTTATACAATATTCTTTTTCACACAGAGACTCCACTCTTTGTATTTAATTAATTATTTATTTAACTCAAACCAAATTAACCTAGTTTCATTTATCAGTCAATTAGGAGACCATGATACCAAATTTAAGGAACATGTGAAACATTTTTTAACTTTACAATCTAGCTAGAAATATATTCTCATGTCATCATTCTTTCTACAATAAATTATGAATATAAATATCTCATTTCTTTTATTTCTTATTGAGAGACTAGTATTATATATTATGACTGACATGCTAGGTGGCTTAGTGTGTGTTCACCACTCCATTTGACATCATATCAATTATAAGTGATACAAATTTACTACATTAGTCAAATTGACCATTCGTAGTCTTTTTCATAGTTTTCCCATCATGACATACCACTACATAACAATTAGATTTGATTTACTTGTAATCACTTATGCTTTAACATTTATTTATTAAAATCTTCTCAAGTATTAAATATTTTTTATATTTAATTGGTGTTTTCTCTAATTTCTACCATATGATAGCCTCCTCTACTCTCTCTTTTGTCTCCTATGGATTTTTCATATTATATTCTCTTTATTCTCATATTAAATTAGCTAATCTTATTAGAATGTATATTCTTCATTCAATAAACATTTGTTATGAGTGACTTTATTCAAATCATTTTAACTGTAGCAATTTTGATAGTCAGTTCTAATCTTGTCTAAGCAATCCAATGATCACTTAACTCATTATTTTGTATTTATAGCACATGTTGGCAAACTTTATTTTCCTTGATCCATGATTAGTTGTAATTATTGAATCACTTCAATTTTGTCTTTGTTTTATAAGACATATTGACACCTCTAATAGAAATATTACTTCCATTGCTAATAGTTGTAGAATATCCCCAAAGATTTCCACACTCGATTCAATGGTTGAAGATACTTAATATTGTCTTATCACAACCAATGAGGTTTTTCTTACCATTATTATTATTTTAAGGAAAAGGATTAGAATATTTCTTAATTTTTAATTTTAATTTATTTCTTATGTAATTAATTGATCCTAAAAAAATTTCATCAAGTTCATCTATCTAACTTCTTAGATGGTTGTCCAACTAAGCCAACTCATACCACAACACATCCAATTCCATATGGGTGGATTCATGTATCTATTCGGTATAATTCATTTGTTAGGACCTAAAATTCAACAAATAGACTACCCATGTATTTTGTTATTTATCACACTAATTTTTATGATTTTTTTTGTGTTTTGTTTTGATACATTTTATTTAACCTATAAATATGTGTCTTTAGAACTCTTTGTACATAACTCTAAATTTGAGTTCAACACATTGGATTGAATATAATTCTAATGTTATTTATGATCCAAAAACATATTGGTGATAAATCCATAATTTTACCGGTCGATTTTTTTTTAATATATGTTTTCTTATGAATTTATTTATTTATTTTTCAAACAAAGTTTTTATTGATTTTTTAAATATTTTTTATGAATTTTTAAATTATTTTCGTAGGGATAACATACTACTCCATACGAATTTCACTATTTTAATCAATATGGGATCAGGTATGAACCTAGAATTGCTATAAATAGGGTATTGCTTATCTTTATCTTTTTCAGTATTTTCCTTATTGTTCAATTTAGTATTTTTTGAACCTCTAAAATTCCAGCCACAGACTTAGACACACACAAATACACACATATATATATTGGGAGCAAATGTCTTGTCCAAGATGGTGTCCCAGATACCAAGGTACATCATATGGAATAAAATGGGTGGGAATTTGAAATTTCATCTAACCCCTGCCCATTTTATTCCATGTGCAGTCCCCTGGTGTTCAGGACACCAAATCCTAGACATAACATTTATTCCTATATAATTTTAGTGAATTTAGTGTCACTTGTTTACATAAATATATATATATTACAAACAACAACAATAACGATTGTCCATTTCCCAAATGGTTTAACCATGACAAATGAATAAATCATAAAACATACCTAGAAGAAATTGTTGCAAGCCAATAGAAAAACACATACCAGAGAATTCTGAGATTAAAAGATTTATTGGTACTGTTTATGGTACTCCATTGCCGATAAAGTGGATTCAATGAATTCTTTTAGTGCAACGACCTGATTCAGTGTCCACCTCCAAGGGTACACCAACGACTCACATTGGTATGCACAACAAATGAGCCTGCACTTGAACAATTCTAATGGTTCATTTTGTGTGTAGAATCTAACAACTTAAGAAAACAACAAAATAGAAAAAGAAAATATGTGAAATAGAGAAGCTTTCTTCACTTCTCCACGTTTGAATGTGATGTCTAAGAGGGAAAAACCCTCCTACGTGTATAAGCTTCTTTTTTTTTTTTCACTTAGAGAAAAACCCTATTTCTATTCTAATATATGTGTATAAACTGTGAACAGACCCCAAAATGAAAAGGTGTTTATTTTTCTCTCCCAAAGAGGAAAACTCAAATTCATATCAAAACATTTGGCTACCCTTTGGTTGCCCAATGTACAGTTGTCACCAAAACCATTAAAACTCAATAAAGAATATAATAAGTATATAATAATATCAACATTAGTAACCCAAATATGCAATAAAGTGAGATTCAGTTTTGAATCTCTTTTCAATAAATTACTAAATATATCACATATCTTTTGTGCTATACAACACTCAAAAAAGATTTGTGTCATGGTTTCCTTAGCTGAATTACAAAGCTTATAGGTAGGGTTGTCAATGAGCCGAGCCTTCAGTAAGCTCAGCTTGCTAAAAGCTTTGTTTGGTTAAGATATATATATATATTAATTATTGTTCAAACAAGACAAATTGGTTCAATGGGCCATATTAAGC
>JAOXJP010011692.1:0-17776 GCA_025762735.1 Platanus orientalis | reverse complement strand
TAGGAGTAGAAATGAGGGAGTAGTTAGAATTGATAACCAAGATATACCCTAGAGTGACCATTTTCGTTATCTTGGTTTAATCATGCACAAAGAAGGAGATATTGTAGATGGTGTTGCTCATAGAATCAGAGCGGGATGGTTGAAATGGAGAGGTGCTTCTAGAGTGTTGTGTGATAAATGAATACCACTAAAATTAAGGGGAAAATTCTATAAGACAACTATAAGACCAGCCATGCTTTACGGAGCAGAGTGTTGGGCAGCCAACAGACAATAAGTACATAAAATGAGTGTGGTTGAAATGAGGATGTTGAGATGGATGAGTGACAACACTAGAAAGAATAAAATTAGGAATTAATTCATTTGTGGGAGTTTAGGGGTAGCACCAATTGGTGATAAAATGAGAGAAAGTTGATCGAGATGGTTTGGGTATGTGCAATGAAGACCAATGACTGCACAAGTGAGGCGGAGTGAGACAATACAAGTTGAAGGTGCTAGAAGGACTAAAGGCCAAAATTGACCTGGGTAGAGGTAGTAAGGAGGGACATGGTAGCTTGTAATTTAACAGCAGATATGGCCCTAAACAGAGCGGAATGGCGGAACAGGATTCGTGTAGCCGACCCCAAATAGTTTGGATAAGGCTGTTTGTGTTGTTGTTGTACACCATTCTATAATAAAATTTCTCATTCAAGATTAAAAACCAATTATATCCTTCTAGAGTAAAGATTTCTTGATTTATAGTCTGTGGTGGAACTTTTGTCCAAGGTTTTTACCCTCAACGCTCTTGTACCAACTCTCCATTTATTGATCCAAAAAATTTTAGAATCTCTACAAGAAGCTTCTTTTTTTTGTATCATCAAGTCTAGGAACAACATTTTCAGATAGTGAATTTGAACTCTCCGGATAATCAAATAAAAACCACTCCCATGCCAGGACCATGTTCTGGCAAAGACACATAATAAATAACATATAATAAAATAATATATATATATATATATATATATATATATATATATAGTAAACCTGTAAAACAATCTGGGATGTAAAGAAGATCAAGCACCGCCATTGGATGATCCCAACCCAGATATTGCCTAGGCCAAAAATTCCCCTGCTCTAGTGTGATCACAAACCATGTATTTTTACCGTATTTATTGGATGGTCAGAAAAAAGTTTAGTAAAGCTGCAAAATAATAATAATAATAATAATAAATAAATAAATAAATGGTTAATAATCGTGATGCAGGAGCATACCATGTCAAGAAGAAGTTGGAAGACAATAAATAGTTGTCCACAAAGTGTGTAGTAGTGTAGAGTTTTTTTATTTGAATGGTAAGGAGTTTATTTATTGAAGAAAGCAAGACAAGTACATAAGTAAAAGGATCACTGGGCAGGTGAACCCAAGGAAAGAAAATACAACTAAAGCACCTACTGGCTAAACCAAATTACAACACCTCACACCACAAAGTATGCCACCCCATTTCCTCAAGATTAACCCTATAGAGACTCAATCAAATATAGTTTTGTAAATAAAAACCACCAATTCACCCTGGCTTCTAAACTTATCCTCGAAAATCCTAGTTACTTTCCTTCCACAACCCCCAACAAATGGCCCTTCATAGTACATGACAGTAGTGCAGAGTTAATTTTATATTTTTAAGAATTTTATGTTTTAAGAGGGTTTTTGCAATTATTTTAGGTCTTAGGGAATTGAATGTAATAAAGCATGTTTGTCAAAGGAAAAAATAAGATTTTATTTTCAATGGTATTTTTATCTTTTTATGGGCTGCCATCTCAGTCCATAGGACCCACAATGTGAACTGCAAGATATCTCCAATATTCTCAAAGATTTTGGAGAATATTTGAGGGACCTACAATGCCAATTCAACTGTCCAATATTCCCCAAGATTGTAGAGAATATTTGGAGATATTTTCTTTAAGATTGTGAAGAATATTTTGGGAGATTGTTTAAGATCTTGTGGGGCCCAATAACTTGGAGAACAAGCCAAATGTTGTGGCAACCCAGATTCTTTTTTTTTTTCCCTCTTTAGGAATATTATAATTTTAAGAAGTCTTTTATTATTTGGCAAATTTATTTTGTTAGAAGATCTAGAATCTAGGATTTTATTTTATTTTATTTTCCATGTAATGCCTATTTAAAGGCCACATTAGATCAATGAAAAATAGTTGAAGATGATTATTTGAAAAGAAGACACATGTGTGTTGAAATGGGTTCGGTATCCCAAGTTTTCTCTCAATTCCTCACATAAGGTGAGTATTCTACCCTTTATCTCTTCTCGTTCTCTCTCTTATCTTCTCTCTTCTTTATCATTTTTCTATGTTTAATTTTTCTTCTCAAGACATATCCTACATCAGAAACATTGTACCTTGTCCTTCCCTTTGAACTTAGACCTGGACCTGCTATTTATGGTTCAAAAATTCGGATCATTGACTCGGATCATTTAACCCCCATCCTGAGTTCGGTTCGTCCTAGATCATACATGGATTGAATGATTGATGGTTAATCCAAGGGTAATTTATTTTAAAAAAAATTTAAAAACATTATTTGGGTTTCTATGAAATTTAAATGAAAAAAACATAATTTTAGGCATGTTAGTTGCATCATACATGTGTAAACACTCTTATGACTTATGAGACTTCTATAAAAAAACATCATTATACTTTTCCTAAGTAAACATCCATTATGATTACTTTTAATGCATAAAAACCAAACCATATATAATATCATATAAAGAATGATGAAAAAGATATTCATAAAAAAAAAAAAAAAAATGACGAAAAAGATTAAACATACCTAATGGAGTGTCACCATTTCCACCATGAATGCTATGGTAGATTAGGGGCATAGTCATCTTCGGTAACTCAACTTACTCCTGAACATATGGAGATGGATGTGTGTGTATGGCTCATTGGGATGAAAGTGGAAATTCATAAACTCCCCGAAATTGTGTTCTTTCACATGAGGCAGAGGCTGAGACTCATTCTACCTTGTAGTGGTGGAAGATTATGATACTAAGGTAGTGGAATCATGATGCCAATGGTAGCCCTGACAATTGCTTCTAGAGCTTGACTCTGACTCTATCTCTCTAGGACCAAATGCTATCCATGAATTTGATGGTAGAAAAGCCTGGATATGGTGGTTGTAGTTGAGCAATAGGGATAATTGGCCCTCCGAATTGTATGTGTGGTGGTGGATAAAAATCCTGATGTGGTGGTGGATGAAATTGGCTAGATCTCGACTTGCTAACATGCTTTCCAAACTATGTATGTGGTGGGAAAAAAATCTAAATATGGTGTGGATAAGATTGGTTGGAGCTTAACTCGTCAATATGCTCTCCAAATTGCATCGGTGGTGGAAAAAAATCTAGATATGGTGTCGGACGAAATTGGCTAGAGTTTGACTCACCAACATACCCTTGCTGATCATGGGATTGATGGTGACCATGGAACTAACTATCAGTATCATCATTTGAGAATGATCCACTGCCACTCATGTTTATGGAATGCATCCATGACTCCCCATCATCGGTGTAACCAAACAATGAAGATGCTATATTTACCATGATGATATCCATATGCCATGATCGGTGTCTTGCTAGGAAGCACAAACATTGACACGGGACATGGGTATAATATGATATCGACACAACGACACAACAATTCTTGAAAGACTAGGATACGATACGGTAGGGGTACGACAATTATTAATTTATAACATATCTAAAACTAATTTAAATGCTATGATACATAGCAAAGAAGCACATCAAAAAGCACATCTAAAACATAAAAATTAAATAAATAACATCAAAATGTTTGTAAAACATATCTAAAACTAATTTAAATGCTATGATACATAGCAAAGAAGCACATTCATACCCATACAATGATGTTTAATCTTTAGAATTTAGAGTACAAAGTACTAAGAGTTCAAATAAATTACAACAAAAATGAAAAGAAAATTAAGAGAAAAGAGAAGACAAGTCTTCAAGATTATCTAATTATGATCCTATATTCCCTTCAACACCATCACCAAGCCTTTCTCATGTTCCATGGCTGTGTACAAAAAAATATTATTTTATTCTATAATACACTAGAGACACACATGTAGAGGTATCCCCGGGGTGTTTGTGTACATGCGAAGAATGATCAAAATGGTTGGTGTCTTGTGTAAAAATATACCTGGAATCAAACTCTAGGAATTCTCATGGCATCGAAGATCCACCAATAACACTCGGACCAACAGCACCAATTGCAATACCAACACCAATACCGCCATTACTATCACCAGATGAATCATCATTAGATTCACTATCTCTAGTAATCCACCCTATAGTGCTACCATCACTCACACTTTTATCCTCATCTCGAGATGCATCATCTCTCACATAAAAGTCGTGGCTATAGAATATAGCATGCATATTCTTGTATGGGTCATCATCATCATCATCATAACGCCTATAACGCTCCTTAGTACCAATGTTATCAAATTATTCCTTGAGCCAATTAAGATCTTGTTCATCAAGCAATGGATCCTCCACTTCATAGATCTATGGGCCTAGTGGGTCGTTCTCCTTGAACATATGACATAAGTCGATCGGGTTATAGTAGTTTCATGCGAACTCGTATTAGTTACATTTATAACTTTCAACCTGATATTATAATAGATGTACACTAGCTTGTAAATGTTTGCATTTTTAGGTGATTCATTGGTCTTGAGTGGATGATATTGAACGTGCTCCAATTTTTTTAACATCTTGAAGAAGAGCACGACTGACTGAGGATTCTGATTGCAATAGGCCTTAGCTGAAGTGCATTATCTTCATACAGGTCTCACCAGTCGGTTGTAGGGAAAATATGTAAATTTATTAGAACTTGACATAAACTTAACTATTAAATAATGCTATGCTATGCATTGTATAAATATATAAAGTATACTTAGAGTACATGTCTTCCAAGATTGCTTAGCCAGATCTAAGGAAAACTCTCCCTCAATAACCGTGAAAATTTTCAACTATATTGGGTTAGGAAGGAGAGTTAGTCAACTCGTATTGTAACTTGAATAACACGCGTTGTGCATATCAATAAAGAAAAAGATTACTTGTCTCATGGTATGATCTTGTTTGATTATATTAGGCTCTAATCTTTGAATTGCATTCTTAATGCCAAGCCTTAACTCCTAATACGATGATAGCCTTTTGCTATATTCAATTATGAGATTCAGGAAGTTAGTTGCCATATAAACATCATAGAATTATCAAAACTAATATAGTAATAATAATATATTGTAATGGATTTTATTTATTGTCTGCTGCATGTAAGTCATTGTGGAGCGTGTTATTCCATCTTGCATCAATGTTCCCAATACTTTCTTAAAATGGTGACTTTATCTTTAATGTCCTCCTTTTCCCTACCCATTGCCTCATATATAACTGGCATTGTGGGCATGTTATCTTGATCTATAACGCTTAAAACCTATATTAAAGGCTCCATCACCTTGTAAACATCCTCTGCTTTAGTCCAAAACTAATGGGTGGGGACTTCATAAATTTTTTGTATCAAACGCTTCTTTCTTTATCTTTAATGTCTAGTGCTTTCAAGAATTTACTATCAATAAAACATTTCTGTAATTAGGCCTTGTACCTTAAGAGGCTCTCCAATGCCACGTGTTCTTTGGCATATCTAATGATCCTAGGGCAAAGCAAGTCATGTCCATCTGTATATCTCTTCATAATGCTTACTTCTTGGGTGCTATTGTAAATAAGAGAGGTTATTTTCCTCCCTTTTACAATCATCTCATACAGGATTCACCTTCCCAATATCCTCAAACATTAATTCAATGCAATAGATACCACATGGAGCCCAATATAAATGCTCCCTCATTATTAACGTCTTTCCTACAGCCTTGAAAGTTGTATTGTTGTCCATCATGATTTGGACAACTGTACTCTTCCCAATCTCATCCATCACCCAATCCATAAGTATGTTGCGATCTAAAAAATCATAAAATTTATCAAAAGCATTTTAGTCTTTGCTGTCCACCCATCATACATAATTAGACCACTTGCTTTTTAACTGTTGAATATAATCTCTCATATATCAACCTCTCGGTCTAGAAATTTGGTGCTCAATTGGTAAGGTACAATGGCTCTAATCTCAAAGACCATGCTTTGTGATGATATTTACTATAGGCTGTAACCATAGACTCTTTATCGCATTCCATGAGATGACATTAGACACCATCCACTTGCATATACTTTACCTTAACTTCCTCATAGGGTTCCTTGCTAAACATGTCCTTTATCCACTTTTGCTTATTGCCAGAGTTTCTTGAAATTCCAGTATCTGCCGTGGCTGTACCTGTAAGAACTAATCCTCTCCATCTGCTTACAAGCCTTGTTAGCCTCTCTCTCAAGATCAATGGGATTATCCCTTATACTCTCCCATATCTCCCTAAATCAGTTTGTGACCAGTCATCTAACGAGGATCCAGCTCTAGTTTAGAGTGAGATTTAGTCAATCTTTGCAGGCACACCAGCCCAAGATTTGGTGATGATTTCAGATATTGTTGAGCTAGTTCATGTTCAACCTTAAGAGTATTATAAGGTTTTTCCTTTATCAATTACTTATCAGATAGATGATGTAAACTATGAGGTCTACCCTATATGAGACACTTACAAGAAGATGGGATTACATTATAATTTGATTGTTGAAGGTTCTAGTATATGGTTTTGCGGTTCGAGATTCCCCATGATGCTGATCATTTCTTTTACAGAACTCGATGTCGAGTTTTTTTTATCAAGGAGCGTTTGATGCGAACATTTGAGTTAGTGGGACCCACACATGGCCTTGATGAGGTCCACACATGAAGACACACAAGGGGGAGCATGGAAGACACATAGAGATATATTATGGGGGCTTTGAGTTAGTTTTAAAGTCTTTTATTAGAGATTTACTCTTTTATTTCATATTTTATTAATTATTAGAGTTAGGACATAGAAGAGATTTAAGTTTTTTTTTTTTTCTTTTTATGTTGGGCAATTTTCTAAGCATCTTTTATAAGCAAACTTGAGGGCTGGTTGACCACTTAAAGGAGTCACACATTTTGGCTCTTATATTTGGTATTTAGTAAATCTTTTTTTTTTTTTTTACTTTAAAATAGGTTAGTTCCTATCTTAGGCAAGTTCTATTTTATTCAAAATTTGAATTGTACAAGGGGGTTTTTCAGCCAAATCGTAGCCTATAAGAATCCCTCTCTTCTTCTTTATTTTTTTATGAATAAAGCTTATGAAAATTTTAGTTTCCTCTCTCTACACGAGTGGGTTTCTTCTCTTCCAGCTTTGGTGCCAAGTTGGAATCTTGGTTGATGATTTCCAAGATCATGGGTGAGGGATTCTCCACAGGTGCTCATCTTCTTCTCTATTTCTCATCTTATTCCCTTCATTTTCTTTTCCTCTTTCTTTATCTCATTCTTTTAATCTTTTTGTTGTTTACTGGTTTTCCTCCATGAAAGAACCATCTTCTCAAGTGTTTTTTGAACCCTTTAAATGTCCAAACGTGTAAATCATCTTTGCCTGCTGTTGTTTTGACTTCAGGCCAAGAAAACCCAATTCTAATCTCTACGGCTGATCCCTTCCTATGTTTTCTCACTGATTTTCTTGATTTCCTCTAGAGACAAAGTCCCTATTATTCCATTCCCTGCGGCTGCTTGCTGGACTGTTTGATTACCCATGTGGTGATGTGCCATCAATCTGTGCTGATCGTATTGAAGAAAAACCACATTAGAAGACTCTTAACAGCTGCTGTTTGGATACACAACATTATCAGGTTCAATCCCTACACCTATTCCATCGTGGACTGTTGGAGTACCGGGGTAAGTCCTCATTAAAGCCTGATTTACTTGACTTAAACCCAGACCTATTGTAACATGCTGAATCTGCAATCCAGACCTATTGCAACATGCTGAATCTGGACCAAAACAGATATTGTTTTACCCTTTAATCTTGTCCTAGATTTGAGCTTTATAGAGCCTTTACACCATCTCCTCTTCGGCCCCTTTACATTGTACCTTTGAGTGGTCCTTTGGTGGTGTGCTGCATCAAAATTGGTATTAGTGCTTGTGTACTGCATCATGGTGGGGGAGGCTCAGGAGTAGTGGGTGTACTGGGGTGTATGGTCTTAATTTAGCGAGTGAGGTGGATGTTTTCATGGGGGATTGGATGAAGCTATAATTCATTGGAGTTTACCTTGGTGCATTGGGGGGTGTTTTTAACCTTATTAGATTTGTTTCTGAGAGAAAGAGGGAAACCAAACATGATGCTAGGATGGTGAAATTTGGTGAGTTTATTGACAGGCGGAGTTTGATTGACGTTCTTCTGAAAGGGTCTTCTTTCACATGATCTAATTCCAGATCCCTCCCTTTTTAAGTAGGTTTGATCGCTTGTTGTTGTTGTGTCGTGCATGGGATGAGTTTGAGTTATTTCCTGGTATGTTGCAATCAGCTCTTGGGATGTGAGTTATTCCAGATCCCTCCCTTTGATCATATTTTTATTTTCCTTGATCCTATTTGCTTTGCTGGTGGCCCCTCTTCCTTTAAATTTGAAGAAATGTGGCTCTAAGCGGATGATTTCTTGGAGGTGTTGGAAGAGGTTTGGAAGGGGACTGATTTTTAGGGATCTCCCAGCTGGGCTTTTGCTTTCAAATTGAATGTGTTGAAAGCTAGGCTGAAAACTTGGAGTATGGTTAAATTTGGGTCTTTTAAAATCTTTATGGATAGTTATCTTGCTAGGATACAAGAGTTTAATGGTCTTGAGGAAGGCCATTGTCTCTTTGTGGATAAGAAGATTCTTCGGGACAAGTTGAGACATGATTTTCAAATTGAGGCTATGAGAGAGGAAACTTTTTGGAGATAAAGATCAAAGATTAAATGGCTTGAGGGGAAAAAATACATTTCATAAACTTGCTATGGCTAGAAAATGTTAGAACATCTCTGGCCTCCTTATCAATGGTTGTTGGACCCAAGATTCTTCTTTGATTAAGCAGGAATTGATCAACTTCTATTCTCGTCTTTATAGGAATGATTGTGCATATAGACCTCGGCTTGATGGCCTTGAGTTTGATTCTTTTTACTCCCAAGAGTCCATTGCCTTGGAAAAGCCTTTTTTAGAAAATATTGTTTTTGGTATCCCCAAGAAGATGGGAGGTGATAAGACTCTGGGGACTGACGGGGTTTTTATAACCTCTTCCAGAAGTGTTGGTGCATCATCAAAGGGGATCTATTGAAAGTCTTTGAGGAATTTCATATTAAAGGTGAATTCTATAGCCACCTCAATGATACCTTCATGGCCTTGATTCCTAAGATGAGGCTAAGGAGCTTAAAGACTTTTCTTCTATAAGTTTCCTTAGCATTGTCTACAAAATCTTATCTAAAGTGCTTTCTTTTAGGCTCAAGGTGGTCATGAAAGGTATCATCTTGAACCCTCAAGGTGCCTTCATGGTTGGGAGGCAGATTTTGGATTGGGGGTCATCATTGCTAATGAATGTGTGGGCAATGGGATTAAATTGGGAAAGAATGGGATCATTGCCAAATTAGATTTGGAAAAGGTGTATGTTCATGTAGATTGGATTTTTTTTATTATATGTTGGGGAGATTGGGTTAGGGAGTAATGGAGGAATTTGATGTATGTTTGTGTTGGTTTGGCTACTTTCTTGGTCCTTTTCAATGGTGTTTCAGAAGGTTTTTTCAGAGGTTCGAGAGGCTCAAGGTAAAGAGAATCGCTCTCACCTGACCCCTTTGTTATGGTGACCGAGGGTTTAAGCAGGATGATTAGGAAAGCTGAGAATGGTTTCTTATTGGGCTTTGTAGTTAAGAATGACGATGTTTCAATTTCACATTTGTAGTATATAGATGATTGTGTGATCTTCTGTGATGCGGTTATTTAGCAAGTGGGTTATTTGGGATGTATCCTAAGGTGTTTTTGAGGCAGTGTTGGGCCTTAAGTTTAATTTAGTTAAAAGTGAGATTTTTTAGGTGGGTATAGTGAGGGATATTAATTCTTTGACCACTATTTTGGGGTGTAAAGTTGGGTCGTGGCCTGTGTCATACCTTGGGCTTTCATTGAGAGCTTGTTTCAAGTTTGTTTGGAACCTTGTGTTGGATTGTATATCCAAAAATTTGGATTCTTGGAAGGCCCTTCTTTCCAAAGGGGGTAGGCTTACTTTGATTAGGAATTCCCTTGCTAGTATCTCCAACTACTATCTATTGCTCCTCAAGATCCTAGTATCGGTGGCTAACAAGATTGAGGCTCGGTTTAGGAACTTTCTTTGGAACAATATGGATGAGTATTGTAGATTACATTTGGTTGATTGGAAGTCTATGTGTCGCCTTTGTCTAGTGGGGATCCTGGAATTAAAAAGATTAAAATCCATAATCAAGTGATGCTAGAGAAGTGGATTTGGAGGTTTGGTTAGAAGCATGAGAACTTATGGAGGAGAGTAATTATGGTGAAGTATGGGTGTATTTCGAATTGGGATTCTAGAAAGGTTAGTGGTTCGCATGGTGTTGGGTTGTGGAAGCCTATTATTCAGCACAATGCCTTGTTTAAGCAATTTATTGGCTTTGTAGTGGGTTCCGGGGAGACTATTCGCTTTTGGGATAACCCGTGGTGTGGTAACTTTCTCTCAAGGGGGACTTTCCCAATATTTTTCTCCTTGCCTCTCATGTCCATAGTTGTGTGGTGGATAACTATAAGGAGAGGGGGTGGGGTTTGGTGTCCCACTCTCTGTGGGAATCTTAATGATTGGGAGTGTAAGGAATGGTTAAGACTCTTAGGGCGGTTGGAGGATTGTATATCGGCGCATGGGGAGTTGGGTAGGCAAATTTGGTGCCTTAGCTCGAATGGCTGCTTCTCCACTAAATCGTTTTATGATGGGTTGGTTTATGTTGAGTCTTTGGGTCAGCTATTTAGGAACATTTGGGTGGCTAAAGTTCCCTCCAAGATTAACTTCTTTGTTTGGACTGCTACTTGGCAAATTTTTTATTTTCAATCATCTAGAAAGCAAAGGCTAGAGTCTGGCCTATAGATGCTTTTTTTGCAGTAGGGATGAGGAGTCGGTGGATCACCTTTTCCTCCATTGTTAGTGGGTAAGGGGTATTGGGATATTCTTCCCCTCTCACCTTAATATTACTTTGGTCTTCCCTAGGTTGGTTAGTGTCTTCTCTTTGGCTGGGGGCCCTCTTTTTTGGGTGGCATTGCTGATGTCATTTGGTGTTACCTTCTTAGGTCTATTTGTTGGGTGGTGTGTGGAATGAGAGGAATCGCCGTATCTTTGAAGGCATAGGTGCCTCAAGTGGTTGCCTTTGCTCTAGGGTTTATCAACTTATTGGGGATTGGATTTTTTTGGTCTAATGACTTCTATGAGTAATGGGTTCATTTTTGGGCTGGGAGGTTTTAGTCTTTGTTTGGCATTTCTGGCCATGGGTTTTGGTTTGTGGTCTTGCCCCTTTAGGTTTGGCTTTTTTGGTTTTTTCTTTTACCTGTATTTTGCCTTTTGTTTGTTGTGCTTCCTGTTTCTTTCTCTGCCTTGGTGAAAGGCCCTTTCAGGCTCTTTATTATGTGGTTGCTTGTTTGGCTTTTCTTTTGAATTATTTTTTTTTCTTACTCAATTCTTAGACGGTCACTAACATAAATACTACTAAATTAAGACCTTGAAATGTAATGGTCAGTTTCTCAAAGTGAGTGAACTGAACTTTGAGATGGTCACTTCTTGTAATTTAATCCAGATGAAAAGAAGTTTTTAATTTGGTTGGTATTAAACATGAGGCTTATAAGGTCCTCAAATAATTTTCATGATAGACTTCTGATGGCCTCTTTGTTCTGTAGCTATGACTCCAATTGCAATTTGTAACCATGCAACCAAAAAAAAAAAAAGATTTCTTCAGCTTTATTAAACTTAGTTTACTTAATTTTAAGTTGCTTCATGTTCCAAGGTCCCATAACAAGAGAATCTTTGAAGATAATAAGAAGGAAGTGTGGGAGGGTTTTTTTTTTATCGATTAAGAAGTTGAAGGGCAAAGGGGCTACGCCCCTAGGGAAAAACTACAGCAGCACAAGCAGTGCCACGGGAATCTTTAAATGCATTAATGAGGGACTGGTTGGTTTGTATTTCTTGAAACACCCATGTGAATCCTGTTCATTTGACCGATTGGGTTCCTCCTGTGGTTGGGAAAATCAAGGTGAACTTTGATGGGGCTTCCTTTGGGAATCCAGGGCCTACAGGTTTTGGTAGTGTCATGTGGAATTCCCAAGGTAATGCCCTACTAGTTAAATGTGGACTGATTGGAAACAGTGACTAATCATGCGGAGCTTATAGGACTCCTTGAGAGCTTGCGTATGCTCAAGGAGAGAGGGCTGAACGATTGTGCTGTAGAACGGGATTCACAAATGTAATTTGCTGGTGAAAAGGGAAGGTTAGTGGGTCTTGGAGGCTGCATCAATTCATATGTGAGGTTTGGGATCTTGTTGGGAATCTGAATGTTAAGTTGCTTCATGTTCCAAGGTCCCATAACTCGCTGGCTGACAAGCTTGTGAAATGGGGAGTATCTCAGCAGGGCATTTTTGTGGGGAATCATATGCCCGACATGTCTGATAGTTAAGTGTAGTTGATATTTTTCAAGGGGGGTTTGCTGTTATCTGTTTTTCTGCTTGTATATTCTTGCTTTTTGTATAAAGTTTTTTTTTTATCATTATTCATTAAAAAAAGTGTTGGGGTTTCTCTGCCACAAGGTTGCCCTGTGTTAGAAGAAGGGAAATGTTTGAAACCACTCTGTTAGTAGATAAATGGTCTTATCTAAAAGCAGCATTAAGCAAAATATATGTGACAGCTGCTTTGTAACCTAAGCTGTGGAAGTCCCTAGAAAAAGAATTAGCAAACACATTGAGCATACTACCTATACCTTAGAGCCTAAGCAAGTCTGAAATGAAGACGATGAGACATTGTTTGTGTTTGAATATTTTTTTGGGTGAAAGTGTTTGAAACTAATGTAGGCTTATTTCTCTTCAAAACCTTTTTCTTCTCCCTGAAGAAGAAAAACACATCTGACAACAATTTGTTAGCTCATTAGTGACAAACATGAAGGGATATTTTATTAGAGAAACATAGCCTACAACTCTTGACCCCTGTAAAGTATAGTTTCTGGAAGAATGACAACCTACATCGATGTTCCCATATCGCAACTTTGGCCATTATCCTCTTTCTGAATTGGAGATTCCTCCCCACAACTATTGAATACAACCATCTCTTGAAGTTTGGAGCACTACGCCAAGATTTTTTATATTTTGTGAAGGGAAGGCTGAGCTACGTTAAGACTTACATAAGCAAATTGTTACCTGTGTCATCCTCGGCTCAACATGCGAGTCTGCCAAAACCTTTGGATATATTTTTTGACTTTGCATGTCAAATACAGATTAATTATTCCTATTTTTCTATGGTGATTTAGTTGGTTCTGCTGTAAGTGTTATTGGCTCTCTAAATATGCATCTAGCATATTCTATGTAGTTTCAAGATAAATAGATTTTCATTCATATGAAGGGAGCAAAGCTTCTACTCCCAAAAATTGTCTACTGTTCTCCCAGACACAAAGCTGGCACATGATTATTTTGAAAAGGAAATAAATGTTCTGCCAAATCCTGGACAAGACATTTACTCCCTTTTGAAAACTGTTTTTATAGTTTTAACCTTAAACAGCCTAGCCTGTGTCTGGGAGAACGGGAGTAGACAATTTTTGTGAGAAGAAGATCTGCTCCCTTCATATAATTACCAAGAACTCTAGGTGGTGTCTCTTTATTCTGTAACCATGTTTTTGACTACTCCATTCATTCAAATAGCACAACAAATGTTCATTCAAATAGCACATCAAATGAAGGCTGCAAAGTGTCGCAGTTAATTTGGTTCTCATTATTACATGTTAGTCAGATAGGAAGTTCATAGTAAAGCAAAGGCTATCAATGACCCAGATGTGTGCTTCACACTCTGAAACGCACAGCAGATTACAGATACCACACTTCAGGGTTCCCATCTTTGCTTTGTGCAGATGGGAAGGTGTGGAGCATTCACCTCAGGCAGATAAAGAACTTTTTCAAATGGAAATTGTTCAGACAATATGTTCATGAATGCATTTAGTTACCCTTTCTGGCACACTAGTAATCTATATTCTTCATTCCTTGTGGGTGAAGCATTAATGTTGCTTTTAACATCTAAGTAGTCTGAACACCTTTTGCTTCAATGAAATAGTAGCTTTGTGTGCTCATTCTTTCTACATTGCCTTTTCAGAGGGTGAAGGATGAGTTGAGAAGCAAGATGCAATGTATCGACAGTTGCGACATAAGAGATGTTGGAGCTGAGTTTAGAAAGTCAGTGGAGCACGAAGAATTCCAAGCTTCCCTTGTTAGAGCAGCTAAGCAATTATCGACCTACCCTGGCCAGGAAGAGCAATGGGACCTGCAGAATTCTCCTACTCAAGCAAAAGAGCAGGGCGTCCATCATCAGAGCAATGGCCAGCTACTAAATCCCTGTTTAAGAGGAGGCAATTCAAACTGTTAAGGCTGACCGTGACACGAGTGAGGCCCATTTTCTTTAATTTGCATCAACACTAATCAATAATTTGGCCATCAATTAGATATCTGTATCACAGTGATTTGAGTTGGTCATTACACCAGAAATTCTGAAGCCACATAATGTAACTAGCTGCACCAAACCACATTGAATGCAAACTTAGCTAACAAAGAATTATTCTTTTCTATAACAAAACAAATTTAGTGAAGAGGGGAAGGGAATGATTTAGACCCTAATGACAAAAGGCGACCAAAACAAGGCAGAAAAATACAAAATAACCAAAAGATCAAACAACAAAAGCAGGTAGTAGATTCCCTACCTGAGGAAAATCGTTGACAGTTTGAAATCTCTCTACAGTCAGAACGGTCCTTTCACAGCCACACCTGTGGGCCTGATTTGACTAAAGTTTGATATTCAGATCTCGAGGGTGAAAAAAAATACTCACTGTGATTGAGACGTGGGACTTTAGAGAGATTTCGAATTGTAGCTGACTTCCTCTCAGGTAGGGAAGGCCTGCAAAACAATTTTGCTTGCTCATCTTTGCTTTTAGCTTAAGGCATCAGCTAATATATTGGCCAACCTTAGCATTCCGTAGAACATTATATTAATTTGGAAGCCAATGCCAAATCCTTTATATTAAAATACGAAAATTTACATGGGTCCCAGTGAATACTTCCGGCTGACATGTTCTCTTAGATCAGTTTTAGATTCCCAAGAATAGGTATCCACCAAAGAGGATTGCGTCCCCTCCCCTTAACTAACGCTAACCTTTGGGTGGGGTGGGGTGGGGACTGATGTGTCTGCCCCTGACAGGTGGTTTTGAGGGGAGCCGACACAATCCTTCGCCTTCTCTCACAGGGTTGGAGAGGACCCTAGTGGGCAGGATTTTCAATGGGACAACTTGTGCAAGTAGTCTCAAACTTTTAACCTCTTTCCATAGTGGGAAGTATTTCAAGTGAAGGGATTCATCATCAATTTGCTGAATATCTTTTACTTTTTGTGAAAGCTATTCCTCTTCTGATTGCCTTGAATTGAATAGAAAAGGATAGAAAAGAAAATTACACAAGAAAAGGAAAGGAAAGGAAAAACTGCTAATTTTCTATTCCTTTCCTGTGATTGTTTGGTTTCCAAGAAAAGAAAAGAAAGAAAAAACTTATGTGTAACAATTTTCATGAGAAATGGAGGATTTTCAGAAAGAGTTGTTGTGTGAAAATAATATGGTAACAGACAAGAAAATAATTAATTACATGAGAAAATTCAAAAGTGAAGATCTGGTTCTTGACAATTAGACAATTTGACAATGATTCTCAAGAAAATTGTCAATAATCGTGAGAAAACCAGCTTTTCATGGCAACGAGACAAGGCCTTGCCTGGAAATTGGTTATTGTAGGATCAGTTGGTGAGGATTTTGGTGATAACACCGTAACTGAATCTCTAGAATGGTTTAGGAGTCATTGTAGGACACATGCCTTGTACCTACCACTTGATTGTCATTATCTACAGATTGACTAGCCCAAAAATCAGATTAAACAGAGAATCACAATCGTGTATTTTGGACAAGTTAAAAAAGGGTTAGATAAAAACTGAAGGGAACAAATGTCCTGTCCAGGACACTTGGGGACGTCATCTGGAATAAAATGGGTGGGAATTTGAAATTCCATTTAACCCCTGCCGATTTTATTCCATGTGAAGTCCCCTGGTGTCCTGGACACCAAATCCTGGACAGAACATTTATTTCGAAACTAAAACATGAACTACAGATAAAATAGTTTATGAATTGATTAGTCATGTTCATTTTTAACCTTTGAGGTGAGATCTATTCAATGATGGACCCCAATCCTCTGAACGTGGTGGGTTTTATTCATCTCCGTTCTGAATCAAACCCCATCTCAACATACGTGACACAATGCCTGACAAAACATGCATGGCAAATAAGAAATGTTAGTAAATGAGGGTTGTTTGCAGGAGCTAAATTTTGACAGAGCTTTTACATGATCTAGGTCATCAGCAAAATCTTGTTAGGAAAATTTGAATATAAAGAGAGAGCAAAATATGGTCACAGAGATGATTATTAACAACGCTTAAGTCACAGATCATGCTTTCCTTAAGATAATATTCGTCCCCTACTCTATTCATGAATAAAAAACAGAGACTACAACAAGGTAGCAAACTTGTCTTTAAAATAAAACGGACCCATCACTTGGTTTGTGCAGTTGATTGGCAGTTTGCAGCATTGTTACGAATCTAACCAATAAGCCCAAAACCCTAGGACTGATGAAAACGTTGAGATCGTAACATTCCACTACATTTCGTAACTGATGTTCCGGCGGCCTACTTTGTGGTAGCACTCACTCTGGCTTCTCATTCAGGTAGCCCTTTCTACATCTTTTATGATGGCTTTCATTCTAACTTAGGTAATCATTTCCACACCATAGCGGTTCTCACTCTAATCCAGCTTGCCATTTCCACAGTTTGCTCATTCTATGACTTGAACTCATGACATGGTGTTGACTCTGATACTAATGGTTGCAAACTTAACCAATACGTCAAAAGCCCTAAAATTGATGGAAACACATTAAGCTAGGCTCTTAACCTTTAGAATCATAACAACCACCGCGAGATCAACCCTTGAACACTTTAAACTATTGTCCAAAAAATGCTTGCAAAATGGTTCAAAAGTTTGTAGAGAATAATTGAAAAAGAAAGAGATGAGAAGACAAAAAAATCAAAGTTGGTTGTATTGAGATTTTCTTTTTATTTATAGATTTCAAATGGGTGTCTTTTGAAGTCTTAAGAAGTGTCTATAGACACCTAAAACACCTTCCATAGAGATAAGTCATCCATCAGTGTCTATAGATACATTAAATAATTTTCAAGAAGAAATAATGATCAATTTTTTTGAACTTCGCATGTTCGGACGAATCCACAAAGATCTCGGATCAATCTGGACTCTTTCTATCCAAATTTCTATAAAATACAGAGGTCTCGGATCGATCCACACTTTATGCAGATCGATCTGGCTTGTGCGGATTGATCAGTAATGCCAAAAGTTGAAAAAATATTCAACAGAACTATCATCCCTAATGACAGGAGAATGCGTTATGGCTGCAGGTTTAGAAATATCCTTTTAACAAAATAAATAAATACAAGAG
>JAOXJP010011682.1:0-17777 GCA_025762735.1 Platanus orientalis | reverse complement strand
GTGTCAGCCCTAATGTCATTCTTACTTTAACACTCTCTAAGTTATCCTATCAAATCTGGAGTGGAAAGAAAGCTATCCCTGCTTTCAGGCTTGGATGTGTAGGCCCTCTTGGTTGAACTTGTTAGAGCTTCTTGGTTGAGCTCGCCTTAGCCCAGAATTTGCTTGCTAAAAAATCCCATTGTTTGAATAATACACCCCCAATTCTAAATAGTTATATATATATGTTAATTAAGGAAAAAATATATCTTGAAAATATAAAACAACTCCACAATTTTTCCTATTTGTTCTGTAACCAAAAATCCAATAGTAGCAGGATTACTTATGTACATGACTTCAGAAGAAGAATCAGGACAAGGGAAACTCTCTTCACCATTTGAGGAGAATTCCACTAGAAATGTAGAAGAGGAAGAAGTCCTCCTGGAGATGTGCAATCTTTAGGTGGAAGATGACAGGGTTGATGTCAAAAAGAAGTACAAAGACCTAGGTACGCCACCTAAAGATTAGACATGAAAATGAAATGACATCCAAAACACAAATTAGACATGAAGAAGACCGAGTCAGGTATTTATATATTTCAATTCTATCATCAAATGGATATACAAAGGGCCTTAAACGGCCAACTATGGGTTTATAATAATAGTCACTTCTGGTTCAGTGATGGTGTAATGATATAGATTTCATTTAAAGGGTAAAAATGTAATTTACTCTTATAAGGGTAAAATTTCCATTTCACATGTTTAGACATATCATAAAATGGTTTAGGAATCCTCTGTACCAAGTTTGAAGTGTAAGACCCAATTTGGGTCTCCAACCTGTCAAGCTCAAAAGTTATCCTAATTTCGTAATTAGGGTACCTTTATGGGTCCATTGACACAAATACCGAGAGAATTGGAGGTCATTTTATACCTTGATGGAAATATCTAGAAGTCTACTTTCTAGTAAAATAAAAGGCGTGCAATTATGAGATTCTTAGAAGAAGTTATGCCTATTTACCCATAAAGTGTTTGTGTTGATAGACTCATAGATTTGGGGTAGCTTCCCAGGATCATTGACAATAATATCAAGTGAGTTGGAGGGTGATCTATATTTTTTTGAAAAGTTCTTGAAGTCTAGTTTCTAACCCAACAAATGGTGATCGATTTCGAGTTTTTTAGAGAAAGTTATGGGTGTTTTAGTGTGATGGGGTAAAAGTTGAGAAAACCTATTTGTATCGATCCAAACTTCTCAGTTCGATAAAGGACCTCTCGGATCTCAAAAAAATATTCAAAAAGTGTTGGGTTGATCCAAATGACCCAGATTACAATTTTTGAGGTAATTTTTCTTCATTTTAGGGAGTGTAGGACACCCCCCCAACTCGACCCAAAACCCTATAAATGAGATAAAGAAACCCTAATGACTTCATTTACACAAAAAATGAAAAAGGAAAATAGGGAGAGATAGGGTTTAGAAAAACTTTAGGAAGAAAAACTCCAAATTGGATAAGGTAAACTTGAGAACTTCCCTTTATGCGATATTTTCTTTAGTTTTGACATTCCTTCTTAGTTTTACTTGGGAAAAAGAGGAAGAGAAAACCCAAACAAGCATTGTCATAGGAGCCAAAAAGATCATTATAAAAGGAAACTCAAAGAACGTCATAGATGCATTAAAGGAACTCTTGGAGGAAAGCCCAACTAAAATAAGGAATTGTATAGTTGAATGCAAAGAACTCTTCCAGTATTTTGACATTATTAGATTGTAATATACAAATAGGAATAGAAATAATGTGGCACACCTAGTTGCCACGAAAACTTGGAAAATGATCATCTAAACATAGCACTTGGTATTATCCCTAGGGATATACAAAAAGCTATAGATGAAGAAGTATCTACATGTACAAACTATAAATCCAATGCATTAAGTTCTTTTTACCAAAAAACAAAAAAGTTTAAGAAGGAGAATTTTTTTTCATATACACAGTCTGAGACTCAATGGACTTCTAAGTACAGTCGAGTATTCGGGTTTTAAGATAGTAGATAGACTTGAAGTTGGAAGGAAAACCACAAGGCACAAGCCCTTGAAGTTTCTTAAGGTCAAAACCTTACATGGTATCAACAGCAAAGGGTGGTGACACCAAATTCACCTTTAATGATCATGAGTCTCTTTTACGCATTTCTGTAAATCTTGTTTTATATAATTCTGTGTGCTGAATGATAAGGAAAGATGCATGTATCGACTTTGATTCCAATCCTTGTGGGGTCTTAGGTATAATTTATCAACTAAATAAAAATATAACATAATTATCACTAATTGAACTTAGATATTGTACACAGTGAGGTGAACTAGCTTAGCTCATTGACGGCCATAGGAGAAGCACTAGGGCTGTCAACTATCCGATTATTATCCGTGTTCGATTTGTGTTTGATAAGCTAATATTCGATTCGAATGAATCTATATCTGATTCAATTATTCGACTAAATATTCGAGTCCGTTGAAATTAATATATAATTAATATTTATATTATAATGTTGGTGGACATGTTATGTAGAATACAACATAAGAATATCATAACCTTAACCTTAACCATAACCCATTTCCCATCATCTCCCATTCCTAATTTGAATGAAAGAAAGCTCCTAGTAGCCCGTTCGCCATTCTCTTATTGATCTATCATTTGTCTTTTATCTCTATAATTCCTAGGTCTTATTGTTTTCGTAAATATCCAAAAAATATTCGACTCCAATTCGATATTTGATTAAATAAACAAATTCAAATATGGTATACCTATATCCAATTTGTATTCGATCTAAGAAACACCCAACACTGCACTCTATTGAGCCAAGATTTGGTTCTAATCGGTAACTCGTGGAATCAACTGAGTTGCTAAAGTTTTTACATGACTCATTGCAGAAAAGGGTAACCTTGATCAACTGTTGTTTCCACATCATGTAGATCATGCTGTGGTTCAATCAGGATCAAGTTAATCAATTGAATGTTATTTTGGTCAACACAAAGGGATACACGAAAGTATTTTGGTAATTGACATGGCCATTCTGTATTGTGATTGGATGCAAAAGGATGTTCCTTTTTTTAAAAGAAGGCATAGTAAATAAGAAAAAATAAAATAAAAAAGCCACAAGTTTCTTCTTTCCTCTCCAAGCAGCTGCCACACTAACGGTCATAATTTCCATATCAAGAGTCTCATGCCACTGTCCTCTCAACGGCGCCATCCCTTTCCAGACTTGCCCCTACCCATTTGATGGCTACTTAATCTTGTCTTTTGGTGGCTTCTTTTCTTTGCTAAAAAGCAAAACTAAGGCGATAGAGAAGCCTTTTGAAAGGTGATTGAAAACTTTTCTGCCTCAAGCTTGGCACTAAATTCTTCATCTGCCCGCTCACGTGGTTGACAAAATCCTTGCATATTTGCATCCCGACAACTTTCTCTTTTCTCCCCCATGTGATATGTGAAGATAAGAAATGGATTTGATTTCATTTTTTTTTTTGCCAATTGTATAGAGATTGTGTGAAAGAGAGTGGAAATGGGGCGTACACAAAGGTAGAGGTGGCGCCTAAGCATCTTTATCCGGTTTGTATTCGATCTGTTTAAGGAAAATACAGATGCATTTTTATCCAATTCATTTAAATATTCACTTCGTTTAACAAATATTCATTTATTAAATTTATGTATGACATTGTTCTAAGTTTAATTGATATATGAGAATCCTTGATAAATACTTGAAGTAAGCCAAGAACTTTGCATTGATGAACATCCATTCTCAACGGCTTGTATTATTGTATAGGGTATTATTTGACACATGGATTTCTTTGTGATTTGTTATATTAAAGGGGCTAATTTGTAATTCTCCTCTTTAGGGATTCAATTACAATGTATTGATAAAAAAATATTATGATTTATGAAAGCCGGTGGATTTTCTAATAAAATTAAAAAGCCTGAAGGAATTTATTCAAGGATAGGATTTTTATATCTTAGTTTACATTCCTGAAGACCCTAAAGGTTGTTTGGAGAGCATGTGTAAATTCCAAAAGATGCAAGGTTCACTTTTTGGCACTGATGTGTTGGCCCTGATCTCATTCTAACTTTAGCCACTCTCTAAGTTGTCTTACCGAATTCGTTTACAAATTGGCTCAATCATTGAAAACCAATTTCCATGGTCCGGTGGCTAGGACATTGGACTCCGAATCTAGTACTCGAGTTAACTCTTGATTGAGTGTGCTTTTTGTCCTTTTTAATCCAGTAACCCAAATTCAAAAGATGGTTTGACTAGTTGGGTTGGATGGTTTGACAAAAAACCTGTTGAGTTTGAGCAGATTTATTACAAAATTATCTAAAAAATAACCTGGACCAGTTAAGGTTCGTGGTCACCTGTTACCAGTCTTACGGCTGGCCGGGCGGTTTGGGTTAATACCTATGGCTTTTCTTTACTCATAACAACAGAAAATTGATATGGGTCCATACCATTAAAAAAAATAGAATGATTGTCTGTTTTGAGACAGACCTCTATTATGGTGCATTGATTGACACATGATGTGTTTTTGAATTTGATGTTTTTTTTAGACCATTTACTTTTTCAACTGAACACTTTTGGACCCTTTTCCCCCTCCAAAAAAACAACACATGTCTGTTTTAGTTCACCATATACACTGCAGAGGCATTTTTATCACAGAACATTTGCTTCGGCACTTTAGAATGATTGTCTGTTTTGAGACAGACCTCTAAAGGCGTGCCATTGATTGACACATGATTTGTTTTTGAATTTGTTGATGTCTTTATTGACCACCTACTTTTTCAACTGAACACTTTTTTGAACCTTTCACCTCCAAAAATAACACGTCTCTTTATAATTCATCATATACACTATAGAGGCATTTTTATCACATAACATTTGCAACATTTGCTTCGATACTTTGAGCATTAGGGCTCATACTTGAGCAAGAGGAGGTGTAGGTACCAATTATATAATGGAAGTAAACGACTTTTTCAGCCTTTTTTTATATTTTGTATTTTCTTCTTTTGATGATGCACATGGCTTACATCCATCGGTGGTGGTATTTAGATGTTGCAAGTACAATAGTAGTACATATCACTCATTTTTACTCTCTAACCCAATTGCATTAGCCATTATGGAAGCTTAGGCTTTCAAATGTCAATAGCCCCAGTCTAAATCCAGCGTTAAACAAAACCCAACAAAAGGTATTTTGGTAAATAAAATGAAGTTTCGTTGTTTTTCTATATACTATAACACCCTCCACTATCGTAGGTATTTACCAAAATACCCTAACAGTGTATATGGTGATCGAAACTGGCAAGATTTCTCTGTGTTTAAGATGGAGATGATTCGAACTCCACTTAAACATGAGTTTGTTTTACTGGAAAAAAAAATGAATGTGGAGAGAGTAGACGTTTTGATACCTTCATGGTTACAATTGTGATGGAGTACTTCTTACATGCAGGCAATCGGTGCTGATTTGGTGCACCCCCTTCAAAAATGACTAAGGTCCTCCTTACATCAGGGATAGACACATCAGCACACAAAGTGATTTACACTTTTTTTTAGGAGGGGATTCTTTTCACTTTTTGGTGCCAATGTGTCCACCCCTTATACAGGGCAGACTTTAGACGTTCTTTAAGGGGCGCACCAAATCCTTTGGGGCAGCCAATGTCTCCTTGGCAGTGAGGATTTGGTGTGCCCCCTTAATGAATGCCTAAGGTTGCTCGTATGCAGGGGCAGGCACATGGCATTGAAAGTGATTTGTACTTTTTTGGCAGGTGATTTTCACTTTGTGATGCCATGTGTCCATCCCTGCATATGGGCTGACCTTAGGCGTTAGGGGTGCACCAAATCCACTGGGCTTTCCCGGTTTTAAATCATAAGATCAGATCTTTTATCACGTTCCAACAAACCTGGTTATGGATATTAGTCTATTTGATAGAAGGCTCTGATCCAAGTTTTAAAGTGCGAAACAACCGGAGTGGATCTCAATTAATAGAACAACTCCCGGGAGAGCCATCAATACTACGTAGGAATAGAATTCCCCTCCCATTCCGATTCAAAAGGTAATAATCTCTGTTTGTTTGAAGGGAAAGTAAAAAATATGTTGAGGGAAAGTATACTTTTTCTAATTGTACAAGTTTTTCCATGTTTGATTGTAGGGAAAGTTATGGGGATTGGAAAATGAGATTTTCCAAAATTCTCTACTTACTTTCAAAAATATAGAAGTTCTTAATTTTCCAACAAAAAAGGTGGGGTTACAGGAAGTTCCTTGTGGAAAAGTACAAAATTTTACTTTTCCTCGACTTTCCATTGGCAACGAAACCCATTTTTAAAAAAAATTGAGGAAAACTGCATTTCATTTCATTTCTTGTCTTCCCTCATAATCGAAAGAGTGGTACAATGGTACAATTGTAGCAAAAACATGTAGTTGTAGCATAAATGTTTAATAATGGTAATGGTGAATTGGGGATGGGAAAAAGGATAAAATATAAATAAAAGACAACAGATGATGAAAAACTTGAATTCATAGGTAGATTACATCTCACAAGTGTGTACTGAGCGGCAAATTGGGTTTCCATTGGATGCGTTTTGCTAATGTTCAAGGAATTTCAAACTCCATTTTATACATACTATTGGGTCTATATTTTAATTATGCACTATTATGTAAAACAACAAGTATTTATTTCATGTAAATTAAATACTTAAAATTGAAATGAAAAGAACTACTTGAGTGAACGATTTGATAATAAATCATACCTGATATTGATCAAGGCTAGTGTTTGACACAATGAAAGATTTCGCCCTTCGCTTTGATGCTTACGAACTCTTCGAGTGTCTGCCACCAAAGATAAAATGATCTATACACAAAAGAAGCATTACAATCTGTATGTCTGGCGAATCAAACTTGTGTTGTACTCTCTCTCTTAGAACATAAACATGCTATCATGCTCTCTATATGTCTAATTCAGACATCTTCTATGATACCTAACGAATACTATTACTTTTGAACTCGGAATAGAGTAAATGAAAAATCAATACTAAAATGAAGAGATAGGATGTTTATTTATAGACTTGTTTATGTCTGTTCGGAACAGACATAAGGACACAACCTTTGGTGTTCGAACAGAAACAAATGTAGAAAGTTGCAATTTAGTAGCATCTTACACATCCGTACGAAAAGAACATATGTGAAAGGAGATGATTTAAGAGGCACCTATATGTCTGTACGAAATTGACATGTGTCAAAAGGTGTGATTTAATAGCCACATGTATGTTTATTCAATTATAACAATCACCAAGGGCATAACTATAAAATCTGTACGAATGAACACACCTCCAAAAGGGTAAAACTGTAAAGACATGTCATCACAAGTATAACTAAATTCTAATTGACCCAACCCCACTTGACTCGGCCTGGTTTGGTTCGGTATGCGTGTGTGTATTTAAATATAGGCTTGCACCATGTTGGTTAGTTCCTCCCCCATCCACCATCCACAAAACAGTGGTGTCCCTCTAAGCTAGTCCATGTGAGACTATTCAAATTTCACACTTTTACCAGTTTTACTAGTGATCAATTAGTCATTTTTGGAGACAATTTCTCATTCACACATTAACAGTTTTGAGCATCCAACTATATAAGATTGTTTTCCTCATTGAGGTGAACATGAATCCATGTGGACCCACTTCAAAAGACATGTAGATCCCACTTTTATTTTGACTCAAACATGCTCACCTAGTCAGATTTTCAATCTGGGCATAGTAAAAATATGGGTGTTTCAAAACTGTTTCCAACAGACTACTCTTTCCATAATACATGACTCTCACAGGGAATGAGAAACTTCCATATATCATTTATGTGGTAGGACTGCGTTGGAGATTAGGTATGTTGACATAAATACGTAGTCCGTACATACATAAATATTTACAACATAGTGACTGTTATTGAATAATACACACAGCTTTAAGAACAATAACCAAATAAAATAAAATAAGCTAACTCATAAAATCACAGAATCACAATGGGAAGAGCTCAGATTATCTTCTGTTTTCTCGTTGCCTCCAAATGCCATGATTGTTCACATCGCAGGGGAACAACTTCAGCTTAGGACACAAATGAACCTTTAACAACTTCAAGGCTGGCATAATGCTTTGCATCCTTGGCCACTCCTCCAATACAAGTATATATTCCAAACACAAGACCTTCAATTTCCATATCCCTTCCCCTTCTTCACACCTTCTAAAGAAGGAAGGATGCAGATGCATAGAGATATTATGGACAAAAGAGAAGAAAAAGGAAAAAGAAAGAAAGAGATGGAATTTTGTATTTCTCATATATCCATTTGAGTACAAATCATTCTCTTATATATATTAAAAAAATGACATATGGGCGACCGAGTGCATGAGGCTAACACGGGGTTTAGGGAGGGCAAGATGTACACAGCCTTACCCCAATTTCTGGAAAGGCTGTTTCTCTTACTCGAACCCACGCCACCAGGGACACTAACGGTAAGCCTTACCATTAGGCAATGCCGCCCTTTCAAATCATTCCCTTATATAGAAAACGTAATTAGACATTTCAAGAGTCGTGTCTTTCTCTATTTATGTCTAAATAAATAGACAGCTTTCATTCGGGTTTGTATAAACCGAATAAACACTTCTCAAACAATGAAACACTCAATAAACATGTCATTATTCAAGTAAAAGTCTATCCTCAATGGATATGTCTTTTAACCACTTAAATTATAAAATAAATACATGTCTTTGTGAGACACACACACACACGCATGCACCACACCACACCGTGCCACACTGCACCATGCAATGGCTTGGTTTAGAGAATGGGCATGCGTGATGCAAACAAATTCCCCCAACCAACTTCTCTCTCCCATTGGTCCCTAACCATGTAAGTTCCTACCTTTACTTATAAATTCATAAAACTTTTCCTCCCTTTCCAATGTGGGACTAAAGTTTTGCATGAATTTCTTTTATCACAAAGCATGTATGTTTTAAAGGGAAATTCAAGTTTAAAGTCAAATAAATATTTTGGTGGGACGTTCTATGCTATTTTAGTAGATAAGAATAATTTTAGGGTTTAAATATATATATAAATATATGTGGCACTAAAATAAATAATTCAAACTTTACACCTATTAATATTTGAATCACACAACAAACATACCTTGGAGTGACCATTTTAAGGAAAAGATGTGTGTCCTAGAATTAGATTAGCTTAGATGCAGTCGAAAAGTGTTGACAGAGTATTATGTGATAAAAATAATCCTAAATTTTGAAGGAAATTTTTATAAGATGCTTATAAGACTAGCCATGTTTTATAGACAAGAATTATGGGTAACTAAGAAACAAAATATACATAAAATGAATGTAATTGAGATGAGGATGCTGAATCAAATAAGTAGAATAACAAACAAAAGTTGATATAATTAGAATGAATCCATTGGGAAGATTCATATGATAATATGATCTTTTTCCCATGAGATGTATTGAGAAGAATTATGGAATGGACTTCTGACTAAGCCTATATCCCGAAGAACGGAAAGGACGTTCTGTCCAAGTTGTATTGTTTGCCCCCTCACAGGGGAGTCAGCTCCATGCAAAAAGTGTTGGGGTTTCCCTTCCATGAGTGGGATCCACCACTTTATTTGGAGTGTGGCATGTGCATGGGTTTTGGGAGCACAAAGGTCTTTATCATTTTTGGTGTAAGTGGGTGGGTGAGCATTTAATTCTCAAGAGAAGGAAATGGTTTTTTTTTTGGTTTTTGGCTTCTCTTACAACATCAACGGTATAACTCAAAGGAAGGTTTTTTTTGGCTTTGGCTCATCTAAGCACCACCACTGTATCAATGCCAAGAGTTCCTTTTGAGACTGATTTCTCTCTTTCTTTGGAGAAGAGGGTGTAAAAAAGTTTTTCTCTCTCTTGAAAGTTTGGACTTATAAATCATCTCCTCTTGTTGGATGTAAGGTTTCTAAACCCCTTTTGTTGTTTCCATTTTTGTTAGATGACGAAATTGATTATCCAAATATGTTTGGCTTGATGATAACATCATCTAATATTTATTAGAGAATACTTGTAATCCCAAATATTTTGATAATAGTGGAAGTATTTTATGGACTAGTGATTCGTGGTTTCTCCCTTTACATCGAAGGGTTGTCGCAAAAAATTATGGTGTTGTGATGTGTTTTGTTTTCTTTTGATTGTGATTGCTATTATTTTATTGTTATTAGTTTATGAAATATTATTTGGAATCAATAACCTTTGATTTGCACATAGAAAGGGAAAAGTGTATGGCACCCACACCCCATATTAGGGGATGAAGGTACATCCTAAACTCTATAATGTGCCACTTTTCCAAATGTGACTTCAATACGTAAGAGTGTTGGAAAATATGTTTCTTATTCAGCGAGTTGTTAGTTGTTACTTTGGGAGCAAAATCCTCTACACCGGGGTGTATGTACAACACTTCAATGATCACCACACAAGGGGGGGAAGGACCCCACCCTTGTTTATGACTTTGTTCTAAGTTCAATTAATATATGGGAATCCTTGATAAATACTTTAAGTAAGCCAAGAACTATGTTGATGAACATCCATTCTCAACGGCCTGTATAGGGTATTATTTGTCACATGGATTACTTTGTGATTTGTTATATTAAAAGACCTTACTTGTAATTCTTCTCTTTAGGGATTCAATTACAATGTGTTGACAAAAATTATTATGATTTATAAAAGCTGGTGCATTTTCTAATAAAATTTAAGCCTAAAGGAATTTATTCAAGGATAGGATTTTCATATCCTAGTTTACATTCCTGAAAACCCTAAAGGTTGTTTGGAGAGCATGTGTAAATTCCAAAAGATGCAAGGTACTTAAACTGTTGAATGATGTATTTTCATTGATTTTAAAGATAGAGTAGAAATTTTTATAGAATCCAACATCTATTTGTGCTCGATCATTAAAAGCCAAATATTTGAATCAGGCTAATCAGGAATGCCAAAGTGACAAAATCTGCTTCTTGTACTCAAAGAGGTATTATGATGTGTTGGAACCTCTTGAAAATGGGAGCTTGTTGGACCATTGCAAGTGGAAGAAACATCAACATTTGGCAAGACCCATGGATTCCAAATATGGCCTTTTATGGGATAAGAGGGAATATTTCAGGCTCACTCAAGCAAAGAATGTATGAATTAATTGATCTAGTTATCTAAACTTGGTGAGTTGAAGATATAAGACAAGTTTTCCATCCAATTACAATTGCGGCTATTCTTAGAATTCACTTGAGCGCCTTGGACTATCAAGAAGATGATTCTTTAATATCGACTTTAACTCCATCAAGAATTTTTTGTACAAACTCTGTATATACACATTCAGAATGACTGGACTTCTTCCTCATAGACCATTGATCCAGATATACAAAATATATTGAAAATCCTTTGAAAAATACAGGACTTGCCCCCTCATGTCATCATGTTTATATGGATGTTCTTACAAGAAGCCACTGCAGTTCGGGTTGTATTATCGAAACATGTACAGGGAATAGATCTGAGTTAACGAGTTGCCTAATGTGCCGAGTTGAGTTGGGAACTATAGACCATTTTTTATTTTCTTGCGACTTTGCCCTAATTGTTTGGTTTGGTTCTCCCATTGATCTTCGAATCAGAGACAAAGGAAGAGTCTTAAAGAGTGGATCTTGGAACGATGCCGGCTATATCCAAATACTCAATGTCTAGGAGTCGGAGCAACAATTTTGGATCTTGGAACGATGCTGGCTATATCCAAATACTCAATGTCTAGGAGTCGGAGCAACAATTTTATGACAGATTTTGAAAGCCAAAAACAACAAGGTATTTAAATGTATCTCTCCATCGACTGAATTTGTATTCACAAATGCCATATAAAAGGTTACTGAATATCAAAAGTCAGCTTTATTGGAGAGTAGTATGGCACCTCAACCCATAAACCCAAACAGTAACTCCAACAACTCTTCTTTTAGGTACTTATTAGGAAAAAAAAAAACGCTTCTTTTAGGCATTGGCACTGACCTCTTAATGGTGTTCTTAGAATCGATGTTGATGGAGCTACGGGTTATTCTTGGGCAGCTACAGCAATTATTTGGGATCACATTGACTCTTTCATTAGTAGCACATCTAAATCTCTTTAGGGTTGTGTCGTGGAAGAGGCCGAAGCATGGAGTTTCTTCATTAGAATTCAAATGGCTCATGAATATTCCCCTCGAACAAATAATTACTGAAGGAGATGGCCTTTTTGTAGTTCATCTCTTGAATAAGACTGTAGGAATCTATTGAAGTTGTTCAGGCATATCAGCATCTCCTATGTGGCCTGTACCAGCAACAAGGCTGTTCACTAAATGGCAGTCATCGCGGCAAAGGACCATATATCCCAAAGTTGGACTTCTTCACATGTTTTAGCGAATTGGCCCATGTTGTTGTATTAGAATCATTTAAACTTATGTCTAATTTAAATGAATGAATGAGCCTTGGCTCATTATCACACACACAAAAAAACAGTATTTCCGCAGCTTCTTCTTCATACATATATGAGGAAGTCTCTCATTTATATGTAGTGTGATCAGCTACCAAAAAATATATATGTTGCGGAGAAAAATAATTAATTGATTTAATAAAAAAAGAAAACATAATTAACCAAAAATTAAAAAAGAGAAAATATAAACTTTATTATTTTAATACGTTTTTACACCACCCAAAAACAGAAGATTTTCCCAATATCTGGAAAACAACATGAAAGAAAAACCTTGATAAGAAAACTTTGTAATATTCACAATGAACAAGACAAAAGAAATAAGAACTAATGTGGGACTCGATGGCCATATACAGTGAATGATAACCAATCACTCAGCCTCATGAATCCTAGGTAAACCCAATTTCCAAATGTTACTGCACTTGATGATGCTCAATGCCAATTTGTCGACAACCATCCAATATGCATTCCAAAACCATTTGTCTTTCTTCAAAACCAAAGCCCCAAAAAGTCCCCAAAATCCAACTCTGAAACCAAAAACCGCAGTCACATAAATCAATAACTTCTCTCTCCCGGTTCTATCTTCTACACCAGGCTTCTCAGAATCAAGGGACGGTACTAAGGACCCATTTTTGTCACATGTCTTCGTTGTCGGAGGCCTCCCCCAATAGAGCATTCCCGGCATAAGCTGATCCGTCGTCTTCTGTACCTAACGAATCAAAGTGCTGTACTGTCGGAATCCTTCCGCTCAAATTGTTGTACGATAAATTGAGAGAAGATAGAGAGTCCAATGAAGTCAAAGTTGTTGGGATCTCTCCACTCAAATTGTTGAAACTGAGATCCAAGGACTCCAAGCCACTCATCTTGCCCATAGTACTTGGGATCTCACCTAAGAGATGATTATGTGATAGATTTAGCATATAAAGCCCCTGCAATAAGCCTATTTCTTGTGGGATCTTTCCCGTCAGGAAGTTACCGGAGAGGTCCATTCCACTGGTGTCAGAGATGACCAGGTATTGATCCTCCCTCCCCTTGCTAACCATTTCCAGTTACGTGAGTGAAACGACGAAACCAAGCAGTTCCGTGTTTTTGGGTCAACTCTTCAGCGTCTCCAGACCTCCTAATTTGCTAGGGATGGGACCGTAGAGTTTGTTGTTGGAGAGGTTGATGATTTGCAGCTTCTGTAAGTTTTTTTTTTTATCTCATTTGGGATTGAACCGTCGAAGAAGTTGGAGTTTAGCACAAGAATACGGAGACTTTGGAGTTCACCAATAAGTTGGGGAATTTTACCTTCAAGTTGGTTGTTGCCCAAATTTAAAATTTCCAAGTCATGGTGGTGTTGAATGAAACTTGGAAAGGTTCCTCCAAGTGGTTGTCATTTAGTTGGAGAGACCTTAGACTTGTGACCCATTTGAGTTCGTTTGGAGTGTTTCCACTGAAGTTGTTTGCACCAAGATTTAGAGAAATGAGAGACTTACAATTTCCTAGATTGGGAGGGATCGTCCCGGATAGACTGTTGTTTGAAAGATCGAGGATCCTCAAGAGGACATTGTTTTCCGGGCAGAGAGAATGTGGAATTGGACCAGTGAGGTTGTTTCCTGAGAAGGACAAGTATCCCGCGTTCTGTAATTGTTCTCCAATCTGCTTTGGAATTTCGCCTATGAAATTATAGTCCCAGGTAACATAGATATAAGCCCTTGAAGGTTGTTCCTTGCTAAAATTAGCATTGTGGCTAGGGTGTTGGAGTGAAGTTGAATAGAAGGTGGGAGAATTCCTTGAAGATTGTTGTCTGAGAGATCTAACAAAGATAGTTTTGGGAGTTTAAATAGCCAAGCAGGGATTGTTCCTGTTAGATTGTTGTTAGACAAGTCTAACCATACGAGTTCTGTCAGATTAGAAATGAAAGCTGGGATATTTGCTTTTCAAATTACATGAATGTAGATCTAGCATCTGTGGTTGGAAGTGAGATGAATATGGGTGTTGGTCTACTTTTACAGTTATCCCACTTGAACCTAGACCAAAAAGAAGTGGGGTGGAGTTTTGGGACAAAGAAAGAGGTAAAGAGACCGTGCCATCCAAAGAATTTTCTGAGATAAAGAAGACGTTGAGTTTGGAAAACTGGGTCATGCAATCAGGTAGTCTTCCACTGAAATTATTGCTTCCCAAGGCAAGGTAATTGAGAGATGAAATTTCACAGATGGATTCTGGGATGGGTCCTTGTAAGTCGTTCTGAAGCAGTTTTAGAGATTCAAGACTTTTTAGAGTGGAGATTGAAGAAGAAAGGTGACCTGTTATGTAATTGGAATAGAGATCTAGATGCTGTAAATTTGAGAGGTTCCAAACTGAAGGAGGGATGGACCCCTGTATTGAACAAGTTGACGCCCAAAAAGAAACCAATGAAGCAGTGTTCGAAATGGAAGTTGGGATTGATCCGATAACATTGGTTAATGAAATATATATTTCTTGCAAATTAGGCCAGGGGAATGCAAACATTGAAGTTAGATTAATGGTGAGGTCATGGTTCTTAACCACATAAAGTCCTTGCAGTTGAGGAAGGTATGGGATTGAACCCTTGAGACGGTTGGTTGTGAGGTCAAGTAGAGAAAGAGAAGAGAGATTAGTTAGCTGAATTGGTATTGAAGAACTGAGATTGTTGAAATTCATTATTAAATAAGAAAGATGAGTGAGGTTTAGAGACTGATTTATCGGTACTGGACCAGAAATGCTACAATTGGACAGGTCAAGCAATCTCAGATTAACTAGAAATGATATCGGTTCTGCCCAATCAATCGATGAAGATGCGTCAGATAGATCAATCCCATTCAGTACAACTACTCTAAGATTAAGCAAACCTCTCAACCAACTCAAATCGGTGGAGGAAACATGGCCACTGGGGATGTAAGTAGTCGGAGAGTTGAGTGTAGACTGCAAAGAAGACAAGTTTAAGGAAATTGATGAGAAGTCAGGAACGATAAAAGAACAGGAAAGATCAAGGGATCGTAGGGAGGAAAGGTTGGCGAATTGGGTAGTGATGCGGTCCTTAAACATGGCATTTGAAAGGTTGAGGTATGTGAGGTTGGCTATTTCAGATGGGATCTTTGAAAACTGGAAATTGTTGTAACTGAGATCAAGGTGGCAGAGGTGGCGAAGTTTGAAGAGAGATGGAGCAATTGTACCAATGATAGCAGTAGATTTGGAGTTGGGAGGGGGAGACTAGTTTTGAATTGACACTACATATATGTAGTCATCCGGGCTGGGGTTCCTGAGGTTGACAACAGTAACATGGGAAGAGTTTGAGCAATGAATTCCATGCCAATTGCAGCAGTTTTGGCCTTGCCATGAGGACAAACGAGCTGATGGGTCAGTAAGAAAGGACTTGAAATTCAAAAGGGCAGTTCTTTCATCATCATGGCATCCTCTAAGGAGAGATAATTGTGTGAGGAAAAGAACAAGAAGAGAAATGAAATGGAGTTTCATTACTCTCCAATGACTTAATCTTGACAGTGCTTAGTCTCTAAAAGGGAAGAGAGGAAGGTATTGGGGTTGAGGCGATGACCCACACACACACACATATATATACAACATTTGAGGAATGTAAGTTTGATTATTGATCAAGACTCAGGTAATACTATGAGGGAATAAATTATTACTCTTGACCATTAGAGCAGAGTAAGTTACTGGTCTGATGGTTATCAATCCCGATCACATATGAGGCAGGCCCCATGGAATTATGACTTATATTCGTTTATCTCCAGTTTTAATGGAGGGATAAAATTCCAGTACCAATCAACGTGTGACATGAAAAATTACAAATGGTGTTTCAGTAAAAACGCAGGGATCAAAGGAGGGTGTAATAGTAAATCCAAATATATAATTTTTGCATTTATATACCAAAGTAACCTTTGTCAAGCATTGTGTCACATGCTGAATTTGTACTGTTATATCTTTCCAGTCAAACTAGAGATGATTCGAACCATATTAGAATATAAAAGTAGAATTGAACATCTATTTCTATTGCCTTCAGTTGAAAATCCAAATTATGAAGTGTTTTGAACAATCCTTTTGAATGATTAACCAAATGAAGGAGTGCCATCTTTATCCTCATTTTTTATAATCCCTTCGTCATAGCTCTGACTTGGGCTACTTAATCCTAAATTTATTATGAACCGTGTTGATGTCCTCTTCAAGAGGTGTCCCTCTTGAGGATAATAGTTAGGGTTGTTTATACAAAAATATACGCGATAAATAAATCAAATCCTACTTCGGTCAGATCCAAAATAAATAAATTAATTAATTCGAATAAAATATAGGAATCGAAAAATATTACTTGGATATGCTGACCACAAGTGAATTCCTTAAATAAAAATTATTCGGTTAGAATCTTTTATCTCGATGTACAAGGGCTACAATCTTGGTTATAGAGTCTCAATGTAACATACCAATCCTATTGACAAAAGGTTCCAATCCGATGGGTTGATGCCATTAGTTTGAAAATCTATTTTACAATGTAAATCGACTTATACAAGGAAGACGAGCTGATCAGTTTGTGTGATGTAGCTGGATCATGATAGCTATGCAAATTGATCTGGTCCAAATAAGGGTGTATGGGCCTGTTCGGGCCTTAGTTGGCCTGGGCCAGGTCCAACTTTGTATAGCCCAAATCTGCAAGAAACTTAAAATCAAGGCCCAGGCCCAGCCCAACTTTATTGTACATGTTTGGCTCAGGCCGGCCCAAGGAACTTTAATATATTATATAGTAAACCAAAATTTTATGTTAAAAAAAAAAAAAAAAAACCTTCATATTTATATAAAAATTAAGAGGAAAACTATATATATATATATATATAATGTGATTCAAGCCTTGGGCCTCGGGCTGGGTCAGGATAGACCCAAGTATGGTCCAAACATAAGACCGGGTTTCAATTTCAAATCCAGGGCTCTGTTGGGCCTAGTCTTGGGCCAACCCTTCAAGGGAATTTTGGGTTGGACTGGACTTAGGCTTGCCCAGCCCTGTGCACAAATCTAGGTCCAAAGAGTATTGAAAATTGAGGCCTGACACAGCCTAGGTGTTGGGCTTCACTCTTCGACCAAAAGTAAGCTTAGGCATGGCCCATGTAATGGGCTACCCCATGCCAGTATGGGCTTAGATTCTTCAACTCAAGTCTGGCCTACATACAATTCTATCTTCATAGGAATTTTTTAAATTGAAGGGTGCAGCAGTCGCAGCCTAATTTTGGCCTTATAAGGGTGTTCATGCCAATAAAAAGTTGGGGGGG
>JAOXJP010011671.1:0-17779 GCA_025762735.1 Platanus orientalis | reverse complement strand
ATTCTCTGCAATAATTTATAGTAGAATACACATGTATTTAGAATACTGAAATAACAATACCGCATCTAACAATACATATAGAGATAACAAAACCTCATTTAAAAAATGAAGAATATGCCATGCCGGCCTTCTGGTTGAACCGGTGACCAGAAATCTGCTGGTCGTGGGTGGGGTTGGCTGGTGGATTCGATCCACACAAAACCCCATGGAATGGGATGACCCCACCCAGTTTCATGCTGAACCGCTCACCCAGATGACTGAGCCAATGGACCAAGTCCTTTCCGGTTCAATATAGGTATGGTTCGGATAATTAAGCATGGTTTTAAAGAACGAAAAAGATGTTCTGTCCAGGACACTAGGTGACTTCACATGGAATAAAATGGACAGGGGTTAAATGCAATTTCAAATTCCCACCCATTTTATTCTAAATGAAGTCATCTAATTGTGCCCTGGACAGGAAATTTGCTCCCTTAAAGAAATATCAAAGGCTATGCCCCCACTCCAATTGAGGGAGCTGGGCGACCCACACAGGAAATCAGACCAGTTTCATCTGGATCCATACAACTTAAGTAAGAGAGAGAAGGAACTATAATCTACTACAATTATCTGTCTTTCATAAAGGATTAAACCCGTGATCTCTCACTTTTAGAGGAGATGCTGCAACGACCAAGGTAAATAGGGTGTTACCAATATTTGACAATAGGAATCACCATTTATAAATTATGAGATAAGCAAGTAACAAATCTCAGTTTGATGTTCGATGTCTTGATGCGTGTTTCATTTTGAAGGACCAGACCCACCATGGAATTGATCCCTCCTAAGAGGTTGTTGGCTAAGCTGAAAATCATCACTATTAGATTAATTTTATTTGTTAGATTATATATATAATTCTGTTTTTCCTATAGCTTTTCTTTGCCCATCCAAGTGGAATAGTCATAAAATTAAATGGCCTTGTATGTAAGGTCCCAATTCCTCTACATTCTAGCCACATGTCCTCACATTGTTCTGAAGGACGGTCTGGATTTCAGCTTAAGCACCTCCAGAAAATTAAGAAAACAAAAGTAAAGTGATACAACCTTTCTACTTTTAAAATAAGTAAGAATGAGGTTACACATACGCGGAATTAAAGAGACTCATATTCAAGTATATGTTTGAGCCCACTTGAAGGAACTAAGCCTCAAAAGAGGTCTGTGTCAACACAGACAATCATTCTCCATTTTAATAACCACACGTTCACACAGAGCAGATCTTCAACCAATTGAGACAGGATTGGAGGCTTCGTTCCTCTATGTTCCTGAACCTCATTCTCAATTTATTCGTTTTTGACACCTTCGATGCTTGTTACCACCAATGAAAGGTGCCACCTTGGTGTCCTCTTATTGCAATAATAGCCATCACTTGACTGCTTAACCACTCTAATCGGAAGTATATGTACTTTTTAGCACTTAACCAACTATGAACCTTTCATTGAAAATAAGGATAATGATTCAATGAGGAGCTCCTCACATGAACAAGTGTCAGATGGGACACATGCTAATACAAGGTAGAGAGTTAAGGATATAATACAGAAAACACAGAACTTCTCATGTGAGAGGGCTCGTGCGAGTAAAATTATAATTTCGAAGATGATGAAACATGCAAATCAACTTCAAATTGTGCTCATGCTGTTAGTAATCAACAATCATTCTTATCTTTTGGAATTGACACATGCTTTGGTGTTTCTAATTCAGACTATCCCAAGGGTATCAGGTTTGGTAATGCCTCTAGACCGAAGACTTTTACACTAGATAATGACACTCAGTGTAGACAATGTAAAGAATAATTTATTTAACACTAAAAGTACAAAATACAATACTGGTTATAGGGATACCTTTGAATGATAAATTAGTAGTTGTCTATCCTCTTGTAATGACAGAAACCTCGTTGAATCTGATCCTTCGAGTAAGGGAGATTATCCGCTATTCGTCTCCTAATAACACCTCATTGAATCTGGTTTCGTGACTAAGTTAGATTAGCCGATATCCTTCTTTGTAGAAGAATTTCGTTGAATCTGATTCTACGAATGACACAAATTGGCCGTTGTCCTCCTTTGAAAGAATCTCGTTGAATCTGAATCTGTGGTGTTATCAAATCACCTGAGACAGGGGTTCAAATCATCACAGGAATTAATTACCGTTAAGCCTAATCTAATGCTACGATTATTGATAAAATGTAGAATCTGTTGATGATGATTGAGTTATTGTTTTTCACTGTTTCTCTTTATTTATAGAAGTTTGTCCACGATGCTATTGTTACTGCTCCACGTTCATTACTCAACCGTAAATCACTTCTAACACTGATGTGGCCGTCCTTTGACCTAGGCGTTTGCCTATGCCGAGCGTAGAAAAGCCTCACCGCCATGCACAAGGTCCAAAATCTCAGCAATAACGCATTTTGAAGAATGCTTGTCTATGTTGACGCAAACCTCTGTATGCGTGCCATAGATTGCTACATGATGTGTCTTTGAATTTGGTCTTTTTCAGACTTCTTATTTTTTCAACGTTTTTCCCCCAACACAATAGTGTCAATTCATATTTACCATAGACACTATAGAGACTTTTTCATCACAGAACATTTGTTGGTTACTGGAAAAAGAAAAATAAACACAACTAATCACGACACTGGAAAGAACATCTGACAGGTGTTTTGATAAATATAGCCAACAAAACAAATGCTTATTTGTTAGGTGTGCTTGTAATCCAAAAGCCTTTTTTCCTTCTCTTGATTTGGATTCGGACTCATGATCTTTACACTTTTAATGATTGGTGTGGTGATTTGATAATTCGGTTTGGATTTTATACGGTGGCCCTATCCTCTTCTAACCTCTGGTGAGGGTCAAATGGGTGGAAACTTCAGGGCCGAAAGGGTAGCCAACAAAACAACTGCTTATTTGTTTGGTATATTTATAATCCAAAAGCTTTTTTCCTTCTCTTGATTTGGATTCAGACTCATGATCTCTACACTTTTAATGATTGGTGGTGATTTGATAATTCGGCTTGGATTTTATATGACCCTATCCTCCTCTAACTTCTGCTGAGGGTAAAATGGGTGGAGACATCTACGTCCGAAAATGATTTTCACTTAGTGGGGCCATGTGTAAATCACTTCTGACACACTGATGTGACCACCCCTTAACCTCTGCCGAGGTTAGCATGGGCATAGAAAATCCTCACCGTGACAATTACACTACTTCAAAAACAATCAAATCATTGCACCACCACATGCACGTATAGCAATACCAAACCTAAGCTTTTGCAAAGAAACCACTCTCTATTGAACTATTTGGGATACCAGGTGCATAAAAAAGATAGTGGTAGCAAAACTGCGTAAATAAATGTTGAATACGCAGCCAACCATTCTTCAGTTGGTAAATATCATGAATAGTCGTATGCTGTCAATGAACCAAGCCTAAGCCTTTATTTAAGGTGGTTTTTTAAGTAAGCCTGAACTCAACTTGCTAAAAATTTGGTTTGGTTAAGAATTTTATAATATATATATATATATATATAATATGATTTTATATATTATATATTGCCACACTAGTAATGTCCAACAAGACAAATTGGGTTTGCAGGTCACAAAGCTGTTTGTTTTTATTTTTTTATTTTTATGTGACCAGCAAGCCTACCTTTACAAGCCCAAGCTGAGTTGGGAGAACTCAGCTTAGCTTGACTCGTTGACACTTCTAATTAACCCTGGATGACAATTTCTACATGCATACCAGCGAGAGCGGTCCTCTACAGCCATTAAAGTACCATTCAACTAGTTAGGATCGCTCTTATGAGTGGGTTGGTCCTATGACAGTCTCAGATGCACACATACCCCCAGAAAGCTTTTTTGTGTGTGTACTGTTGCAAGACCATCCCACTCATAAGAGACGATTCTTTTGGCCTTTCAAAACTGCACACATCTAGAGTGTAATACATACACACACACACACACACAAAAAGCAAATTGGCTGGGTAATTTTCAGTTTACTTTGTCTCCATCTCACACTCTAAACAATTGTGCACTTAGGGTTCCAATCCTGAGCATGCCATAGACCCTTGCGAGGTTGGTTGGCAAATCTGGATATGATCGATCCCCTATAAGCTTCAATATAATAGAGATGTATCAAGTCGATTTTTTCATGAACATGAAGATTGAGCGACTGTCAAAGGGCCTACCTAGTATCTACCCATGGGCTGAAGGCACAAATTTCTGTGCCTTTCTGCACATGAAAGAGAATATTTTTACATTTTATGATAAACTATCTTAGTCAAGATAAGGCTTTGTTGAATTGAGTTGAGTTACGATGAACTATGTTAATTAATGGGTTTGTGAAATCAAGGTAATTAAGGAGCGGTACTCAATAGTGATAATATCTACTTTTTGTATGTCGAGAAGTATATTCTACTAACCATACATGGAAATCCTTCCAGAAGATGTCCTACTTTATACTTTATTTAAATAGTAAGAACATAAATAATTATATAGTATTTGCAAGATTGATGGAGGCTATTGAGATGATAATTTTTCTTTTTTATGTTTCAGAGAGAGACTTGTATAAGACATAAGATGAAGCTTTAAGAACAGTTTTTTTTTAACCAAGTATTTAAAAGTTTGTAACTCCAAACCTGTTTCCTCCCCCGCCAGCTGTGGTGCCATGCACAGCTTGCTTATGATAAATAAGAAGAGAAGAAGTAGGAACACTTTGGGACTTGAGAGATCTATTGGGCCAAGTTATTCTTAAAAGGGCCATGTGCATTTGTACTTTGATTGGAAGTTTTTATTATTTCTTATTATTATAGGAAGGGGTTTATAAATTTGCCTTTATTATAAGTACTTGACTTGTTTCATTGCTTGGATTAAATGACTTTAACCAATCAAAACAAAGTCGACATCATATCCACTTAAAACAAGGTGGACATCAGGTGACTCTGACCATCTACTTGAATTTGTTCTTGATTGCTAGGCTTTACTTAAATTTGTTTTTAAATTATATTATATATTATGTGCAATATATAATGCCGACATAGTCATTATAGAGGGCCCTTAAGTTTAAAGATTCTGTTAATGAAGTTGTATTAGAATAAATAATTGAATTTTTGTATCTGAAAAACAATGGTAACTCAAACGGCTATTATCCTATTACTGATAAAAAAAATAAAAAGCGAAGTTGTTTATTTAGAATCGTAAATTAATATAATATCCCTTTTATATTCAAGATAAAAGTTGTTAGAAATACATATTTCTGGAATGATCTCCCCAAGAGATTTCTACCATTCTTGACTATAAAAGAATGCACATTAAAATTAATAATATCTCGTCTGGAAAAAAAAGATTTTAATTATGATAGAAAGATAGAGAGAGAAAAGAAAAAGAAGAAGAAACAATATATGTTCTCTTATTCCCATCCATTGAACTTTGGACGATTTAACCCTTGATTCTATTCAGAAGCTATGTATATCTTTGTCAAATGTACCAAAAAGAGTGAGGAGTTGAAATAAAATAAAAAATACCAAAGAATTTTTTTCTTTTTTTATACTTTTTCTTTGGTTTTTTTTTAGACAAATGAAAATTTTGTATTAATAGAAGAAAAGATTAAAATCTAAGATATGTATATTATTCAACATCACTACGGATTGCATCTTTTAGAATTATAGGAAAATCTGTCTATCGCCCAAGTATCTATCTGCTTAAGTGCTTCAGTAGAGTCCATATTTGATGACTGATGCACAAGGCCCTCCAAAGGCAATCATGCTTCTTGTTCAAGGTCTCTACCCCCCAGTTTCCAGTCTAATTGGATCTTCAGCCTCCGAATAACTTGATCCATTGCTGCAAGCAAGCCTTTATAGGGTGCGAATAGCTCCAACCATAACACATTATTATTCATGCTCGTACTAGCACTTCTTCTTTGTTATTATAATCTTAAAGGTAGTGGTAGTGATGTACATTGTTTTTTACTTCATTATGTAAATAAAATGCATAAATTCTTTGTTTCCATTTCACTTTGTCAAAATATCAGCTTTGGTGGAGGGAGGTTTTTTTTTCTTTGTGATGGTTATATAGTCTTGAGAAATAATGAGGCATGTATAAATGGTCTTCTAATGTTGTGTGTTTTCTTCCTATATATTGAGAATATAAGGGGTGTGAATAGCCTACTAACAAACTGTTGTCAATTTTTATTGTACTCGTAAATGCATGAATCTATTCAATAGTATAGTTCCGATAAGTTGAGGTTAAACTCTCACAAGAACTTAAGTGAAAAATCTTAGATGAACAAACTTATTCCACTTAGCTTTATTAAATCCTAGCTTAGCCAAAAGATTTAGGGTTATCTTAAACTAAAACTGATTTAATTAAACATAAAAATTGTAAATGAGCAAAGGAAAAAACTAATTAGAAAACCTTAAATAAGAAACTTTTTAATCCTAAAATTTACTCTATGGAATTCACAAACCTTGATCCATTTTATAATTTTTCAATATATTTCATAATGCTTCAAAACCAATCTAACATTGTAAAAAATCTCCAACTACTCTTTTTTTATAAAACTAAAGTTATATTCTTCTTGGCTTTGAAAATATAGGATCAAATAATTTAATGTAAATCTGTAGAAAATAGCAGAGAGTAAGCAACCCTGCAATTAGCAATATGAGATCAAACTAAATAATCCACAACTTAAATTGAATCATGGAGAAAGCATGATTAAAATCATAATCAACATACATCCATGGAGAATTTAAAAGAAAAGAATATTATTTACATTATAACTCAATAATTATGAAAAATATTAGAAATCAAAGGTTTGCTTATAACCATAAAGTTTCATCTAGGCCTTAGATAATAGAATTAGTCACTCATGAAGTCTTTGTACATCAAATGATCGTAAAACATGAAGAAAAGTGAATTGGTGAATAATTACAATTAATGTTATTCACTGTTATGTACATGTATTTATATACAAAATTGATAAAAATCTCAAATCTTAGGGTATCTAAATAAAGCAACACAACTTTACAATGATTAGTGTCATCCATTCCTAATATGCAATATGTGAAAGGTGGTCTAATCATCTATTTCTAATATGCAAGATGTGAGAGGTGACTTGATCATCCATTCATAATATGCAAGATATGAATGGTGGTTTGATCATCTATTCCTAATAAGTAAGATATAAATGGTGGATTAATGTCATTTATTCTTAATATGCAAAATGTGAGAGGTAGCTTAATGTTATCTTTTCCTAATATGTAAGATGTAAGAAGTGGTTTGATCATCTATTTTTTGATTCAATCAAATCTAATCTTAGTCTCCAATTTAGAAAATCTGATTGGTTGTTTTCCTTAATTGATTAGGGACATTCAAATCTTGAAGATTGTTTTTTAATTTGAGTTGGATTCAGATTACTTGATTTGAGTTCATCCTTAAGCCTTGGATAAAACTCATTAACATGTTAAGTTCACATTACTTACAAAACATGAATAAACTATAATTAGTCATAGAATAACATAAAAGTTAGATTAACAACACACATATGAAAGTCTTTTCATTAACATATTTCATACACATCACCAATGTTAGTTGTTTCCCACTCGGCTGCATTGCTTTCACATATCACCATTATCATCATTAATCAATTCAAAGCAAGCATATCTTCAAGCCAAAAATACAAAAAACCCCTACTAAAGATGTTCTCTCCAGTCCATTTCTATGTTTTTCCAATCTTTTACTCTCCCTATTGGGTTGAATTTCCTCTTCCACACTCTATCCTGGATTTAGGTAACCCAGATGACTGAAACAGGTTCATTACATGTCTCAACAAATAAAACTTTTCACAAACTTCAAAGGAAAGTAATGAAAAAAACCAAACTTCATTGATACAATAATTAATAACACAATACAAATGTCTTGTTTAACCCAAGGAATGACTAATTTCTCCAAGAAAGTTGTGTCACTCAATGTTGAACAAATTGATGATAGAAACTAAGGGATGGACTAGGTTCAATCCGCTCGAACCGAGTTACAGACTAGTTTACATTACTCCTACTCCAAAGATAGAAATAAAATTTGATGTTGATGTTAAGGATCATTTCTTCTTCCATTTCTCATTTATTTATATCGAGTCAATCAGTTGTAACAGTTCTTATGTCACTGGATAGTAACTTGCCTCTTCCCACTCCTTTTCGTTGTCATAGTCATTATCTTTGTTCTATGTTGTGGCAACGAATGATTGTCGTGGGATGCACAGTGGCCATGCTTTACTTGCTTCGTGTAAGTCCTAACCCATGTTTATTATACAACACATCTTGACTCATGCTTCACATCTTCGTCGGGAATATGTCATTTGTCTCTATCTCGTGGATGGATTCCCAGGCTAAACAAAATCCATGCATCACCCATCTATAGGCAGATGTCTAAGACACTACCAACACTTCCACCAGAAGAACCTAATCAAAATCTGAATCCAACGTTTCAATCCTAAACTCTGTTCAAACCTTTCCAGCTAAGGACAATGCCAAGTTGAATTACTGGAATCAACGAGTCCGCTACTATAGTACAAAATCAAAAAAATGAACACCCAAAGGAAAATATAAAATTGAATTCCAACATAGATAGATCGACAACAAAATCTTATCCCAACTACTTGGATTGGTATACTAAATGAATCGCGTTCCATCATTCCACTGTATATATGGCCATATTTATGGTTGAATCCATATGCTTGAAAACCAAACCAAATCAGACAATACAGTTGACCAGTACTGGACCTCTCTTCGGTTCCTTGCAACCACACAACCGAACTACATGTAACTGGTCGATTTTTTCAAACCATCCGAATTTTATGAACCGTTTGGCTTTACAGATGTTTTTGACATATTTTTAAAAACGGTAAACATATTAAGCCCCAAAAATCCTCTTCTCAACTCCCTTCTTTCAGTTTCCTCTTCCGAAACACCCCAAATATTAGGAAACTCTACTTTTACTGTATTACGTCAAGATTAAAAAATAAACCAGAATGGAGCCTCAACAGTTTGATCTTCTTCACAAGTAATATAAACCAGAATGGATGCTGGGAGTTCTTTCATATTCTCTTTGACTTTTGTTATGACTTCTTTTTTATGATTGGTATTAATCATTTGGGCATTTTTTGTTATTTGTTTAATTATGTTTAATGAACCACAGTCAACAATGTGAACCAAAGGTGATCTTAATTTGACCAGAGCTGACCCTCTCATCGGTTTGTCATCCAATCTAATTCACAAAACTATGGTTAAAACACGACCACCACCAATATCTTCATTACTACATCAACTCAAATCAATTTTAGCCTTCCTCTTGTATCATCTCAATAGAGAAGTCATTGATCTTTGCACATGATTGAATCATCTTATCACCTATTCATGCTACACCTAAGCTCTAATGTTGACAAACCATCCACTTTTCAGTCCAAATTATTATATGCACACATTAATAACTTTGATGGGAGAAGAATTATAACGAAGACTATATGTGGGAGAAGAATTATAACGAAGACTATATGTTCAAAGATTTACATGGGAAGTAAAATTCTCTCTCTCTCTCTCTCTCTCTCTCTCTCTCCCAAAAAGAATCATATAAAAATTTCTCAACACTGCAATTAAGGAAGAATTCCCAAAAGTAAGCTACAAAACACGAACTGGGAGGTCCACCACACCATTTAAGCCCCAGCACTGGTCTCTCCAGTGGTGGCTACATACCCAATAAAGTAGTGTGGCAGATGCTGCGAGTAGATTGGTTTCTTCTGTCGGTTGTATTCTAAAATCCTCCAGTATGCTTTCGACTCTTTCTCACTTCTAGAATCGAACTGAGCATTTTTAGGTAGCTGAGAAGCTTCCACAATAGATAGTTCAATCTTTCCATGAGGACTTTGATGGCCATTATTGATGTTCTTCATGAAATCCTCTTTGACAGAGTCTATATCCGTGAAGCCACTTCGACCCGGTTGTAAGCCCCAGTAGAAGATAACATTGGGATCTGCCACATCAGAGTCCATGTATTCAGTTGGATTAGGATCACAAAGTCCCTGCACCTCCTCCAGCTGCAGCAAAGATGGAAAATAAAACCTCCAGGGTCAACAAGGAAACAGTGGCATAAAAAATAAAAAAAACAACGTAATTGCTGAAAAAGAACAAAATTCAAATGAAAGGTTGAAGTACTAAAAAAACAAAATAGAGAACTAGAACAGTTGCATCAACATAGAAAAACAAATTGCAATACTTGTGGTACACTCACTCTATTCCTCCAGATCATCCACTAAGAGATTGAATGGAAAGGATCATCAGTTCGATGTTTAGGCTTACAATCTACTAGGTCTAGGTGGGACCAAAAAGACGAAGATTTGTGCAATGTATGACAAATATTCCACATACACAATACAACACGAATTAATTGACTTAAATAGCATCTTGCATCATCAAATTCAAGGGTCCTTTTTATTCCTACATGTATGTGTTTATTTATCCATCTCTATACATAAGAGCTTTAAACATGGTTTTTTCCAGAAACCAGCTGTAAGGCTTACAGTTTTGTCCATAGTGGTTGTGTCAAAATAATAACAGTACCTAGAAAAAACCTAAAAATATTACACATATAAAGGATTCATAAGACGCTTACCTTGGCAAGAAGAATGCGGAAGCGCGACTTCACCCAACCCACCCAATCTCCTAGCTCATCTTGATCTGAAGCAGATAGGAATATCCGGGCAAAACGTGTATACTTCTTTGTGTATGGAAAATGTTCAAAGATACTATTCCACTCAAAATCCTGCTTTAGGACATCCTACAGTTTCCCAAAAAAAATTATTATTATTTCTATGGTGTGTCCTCCCTATTAAGAGTCATCATTTAATTAAAATTATTTGATTCCAGGATACAAATTTAAATAAAGACCAAATTATTCTCATGGATCAAGCCTTAAACAATCTCTGCTGACGAAAACATAGAGAAGTAACCAACCAAAACTGGTACTTCCAAGTTTATCGCTGTTATAACTTTTCCTTATTCAAGATTTCTTAATTCAATCAGCTGTCTTCACACAATTTACAAGAATGCAATGGTAAAAGACAAGAACAATAATGATGGTGACTTGTTTTAATGACAAAAATTAACTAAAAATAGAACTAATGTTACATGAAAAGGAAAGAAATATATCACCAAAGTCAATTAACAGTGAACAAACCCCAAATTTTCATGGAAGCACCAAAAATAAGTGTCCTGCATGGTCGTGAATCTTGAAACCAATGATCATAGAACCCCAATCCACCTGGACATTGGTCCAGTTAACCCCAGGAACGAGGCCCCGGTGGGTCAAGTTAGTTAAAGAACCAGACTAGCATTTGTTCTAGCACGTCTGGTCTGAGTTGTTTTTTCTGAATCAGCTGGGATCTGCGTAGCTAAAGTTTTACCAGGATTAAAATTTAAAAAAAAAAAATGCTCTGCATTATTCGTTTCCTCTTTTTATATATTTTCTATAAAAAAAATCATCTTTTGAAGAGTACGGAAGAAAGGGGAAAACAAAGAGAACAAAATAAAAATTTGCTATGCACCGTTTGTTTCCTCTTTTTATATATTTTCTATCCAAAAAAATATATTTTGAAGCAAGGTTTGCCAACTCAGATTTTTTACTCGACTCAGACAGCTCAGGAGTGGAGTCAACTCAGGGAGTCATGTCACTTCTTATTTTTATTTTTATCAAATATACAAAAATTATATATAGTATTTGGCTCAAGTATTATCCATTTGCTTGATAAATACAAAAATATTTTGTAGCATCATAACTTGAAAATGAAATAATAAACTATACAAGCTACTAATAGTCTAATACCATAACAAGGTAAACATAACTAATTATAAACTTTATAGTCCAAACTAAAGTAAAAGTACTATTAGTATTAATATATTGAAAACCAAAGTACATTTTTTCAACATAAACATAAAAACAAAATACCACCCAATCTCCAAAGCCCAAATCTATATGGTTAGAAGTTCAAGTTAAAAGTCTAATCTTCCTACAACTTTAGCATTCATTCTTCTAAGTTCTTTACTCTTTCTTTCTCCTATGCTTTTGAATGTCTTTGAGAGCTCGTTTGTTGGAGACTTTAGAAAAGAAACCTCAAGCTCTCAAAAAACTCAGAGTTTCTTATTGTGCTCCACTTTCCTTTGGGTCATTTTAAGGTTTACAAGATTCTGAGTTACATGAATCGGTTTGAGTCAAATGAGTTTACTGAGTTAGAAATTTGACTCAGTGAGTCAAGTATGGTTCGGAGTCAACAAAATGACTCGACTCATGAGGCTTAAGAATGGAGTCAACTCGGGGGAGTCAAGGAATCAACTCAAGGAGTCGGCAAACTATGTTTTGAAAAGTAGGGAAGAAAGGGGAAAACAAAGAGAGAACAGGGTGAAGCACACAGGAGGAGAAGAAAGGGGGCTTCAGGAGGCTACTCACAAGGGGGAGAATGGGAAGGGAGAGAGACCAAAAGGATATACCTAATCAATAATCAGAGGGACCTTAGAAAACAGATTCAAGGCGAGAAGAAAGCGGTGATGCCAACGGTAGATCAAACAAATTTCTGCACACAATGAATTATAAATCAAGAGATGCCACTAATCTCTCTCTTGCATCTTCTTCTTCTCCTTCGTCTTCTTTTGATGAATAACAATTTTATCTTCTTCTTCTTTCTAATAAAAAGGTCACTAATCCAACTGAGTTAAAAGAACCAATTAACCCATAAACCAGATGGGCTCAGACCTGGCCAAACTAGGCAACCAGGTTTATATTGCCACTCCTAGGCCAAAATCCCAGTTGGCCTTGATAACTATGGTAAGAACACATCAAGTTCACCACAGAGTTAGCAGATGTTACAAAACCAATTAAATCAAGAACCAACCAGTATCAGGCCAGTCCAGAACTGAGCAACTGAGCTGAAAATTGCCACCCCTAGGGTTGACACCCTGAGTCAATTCTGATAAATATGCTGAGATATCCATCAAAAAAATAACTATGCTAAGACCATATTATCAAGCTCACCATCATCAACAAAGCCTTATCTCAACTAAGCAGATTGACCATATGTATATATCCTATTTTGCAATTCAAAACAACACAATCATTAAAGCTACGGACTTGGTGAATCCTAAGCAATGTTCTAAATCCAGAATGAACAATAGGGCCCAAGCGTGCCAAACTATTGTTGGCTGGCCCATTCACACCCCTAGACCAGTCCTAAATTTTAATTATAATATAAATTCTAGGCTGAAAACCCTGCTTGGCTGGCCCATTCACATCCCTAGTTCTCTACCAACTGTTCATGATGATTCTCATAAATATGATAAGAAAATATAAGGAAAAACATGTAGAAAACAGAAAATCAAAGTGTTCGAGATGCTCCCTTTCTCGTGACACCTTTGTTAGAAGTACCAAAAGCAAAAAAAAAAAAGGTTGTGATGACATCAGCTTGAAGCACCATCAGCATGTTTCAAGGAGTGTCATGGGCTAGGGGTGTAAAAAAAGGCCTGAGGCATGACAGACTGGCCCAAAACCTGGCCCATACACATATACGGTTCGGGCAATATAGGTCCATATATATTCATGGGCAGGCCAGGGCTGAGGTATTGAGTCCAAGGCCCAGCCCGAAAATCATAAAAGTTGGCACATTTGGCCTCGGCCAAATATGGCCAGGCCCAGCCCGAACATCTCAAAATTTGTGGCCCTGACCGGCCTTAATATCTCAAAACTATTATCTTTTATAAACAATCTTGTAATAACCTATTATCTGGCCCAAATAGCCCGATTAAGCCCGACCCAAATAGCCTGGGTATTTAGGTGGGCATTGGGCCAAACCAGTGCCTAACATTTCGGCTATTGGCCCAGTCCATATAATTACATGGGCCAAACAACCAAACCCGTGTAATTACTCGGGCCAACCTCGGCCTAGCCCGTTTTACACCCCTAATCATGGCAGTGAGTGCTCTCACGATGTCAAGTATCAGTACTGCCAGATCCCTCCGTTGTGACGTGTCCAGACAGTATGAATCAATTAGCCTGGCTCAAGCAGTGTGCCAATTGAACTATCAAGGTCACTGATTTTGTCCAGGATTGAGTGTAAAATGGGTAAAAAAACTGAGCAGATAAGAGGTCCGGTCATCAGTCCCTAACGGTTTCTAAAAACATTAATCCAAAGACCACACTCTTGTCAATTGATGCACTAAATTTGAGATAACCAATAAAAACAATATGGTCATTCAAATTAGTTGAGCAGCTATATGTTAAAACAGCTACCCTAGCAATTAAAAAGCAGGAAAGACATCAAATATAGATATGTACCCTTGTTATAGCATTTCCACGGAGGAGCTCAGCCCTGATCCGGTGAAATGTGCTTCTTGTGATATTTGAATGGCAAAATTCATATGGGCTACACGGTAACCTAATTGGCATTAAGGAGTGCATTTCAGTGATATCTCCAAACATTGTTGCCACCCCATCTTGCAGAATCACTGGTGTGGGCCAATGCCAGAAAGCAAATGTCTCAAAGAATTTTGAAATTAAGGTATTAATGCTTGCAGTAGGATGTATCTGACAAACATAAGCTGCAAGAATTGCCATGTGGACTCCTCCAAGAAAACCATGTAACTGCAAAGAAACATGAAATTACTAGGAACTATCAATCACAAATGCAAAGCCAACAAAACGCTCAATCCAGGCAAAAGCAACATGACATAAACAAAATAGCCTGAATTATCCCCCCCTCCAAAAAATTATAAATAAACAAGATAGCCTAAACAAGATTTTCATTTTTTAATTTTCAACCAAAAAAAAGTACAGCTTCCTTACGTTACCATACACTCCACGTCTTCTCGCCCATAATTTAAGACATCGCAGCATTGTTTGGAAGTTCTGGAACAGGTCAAAGAAAAAAATGAGATGATGTACAAAAAACAAAAACTGTACACGTTAAAACGATAATGATGTCCCTTTTTTCTTCTTTTTTTTCTTTCTTCTTTTTCTTCTTCTCTCATTTTCTTTTCGTTTTTTTTTTTTTTTTTAAAGTTACCCTGTGAGGGCTATTATCACAAATAGACCCTCAAAGTACTCTTCTTACCCCACTCTCCACCTACAGGAAGCAAGCATGATCGAGAACTAACAGTAGGAAGGACAACAAACATGCCCCAAAACCTCCTACAGGCATCCACACCACAGCCTGCCTCATGTATAAAACTATTAAAGACAATGACTTGTAATATCTAAGCAGCCAATTTCATTACAGATTATATTGTTAACTCAGAATTTATGCCACTTTATGATACATACACAATAAACATAAGAATTAACTTTGAGAACACAGCCCCTCAAAGGACTCTACTTATCCCCACTCTATATCTATAGGAAGCAAGCATGTTCCAGCACTAACATTAGAATAGACAAACATGCCTAGAAAGCTCCTACCGGTGTCCACACCCACAGCCAACCTCACGTATCAAACTACCAAACACAGTTGCCTCATTACAGATTTTTTTTGTTTATAACTCGAAATTTACGCCATTTCATAATACATACACAATAAGCCTAAGAAATAAGTTGAGAACATAGTGTAATATGATAAGATCACTAAATTTAAATCGAGAAAGTGGAGGAAAAAAATCTTCAAGGAAATGACAAAATAACTGCAATGGAAATATTGAAATAAATTACAGTTGAACTTTGTCAAATGAAGAACAAACTAACAGTTAATTTTTGCTGAGCAGAACAAAGTAACAAAGTATAAAAAATGTACTATTGGAAAAAGTTAGATGGAAAGAGCCTAAAAGCAATCTTCAGTTGCAGACAAGATAACTCCAGGCTAGATGGTTTCCCATGCTTTCTGAGACTCAATGGTTTTGGATGGTCCTCAATTATGACCTGATGAAAGATATAGTTCTACTCTTTACCATATGATTATCCAAGAAACTCCACTATTCCAAAACTATATTGGAAAACTCTGGGTAACAAGATTCAAAAAGAAAAACTAGCTCCTAGAGAGGGAAATGCAAATTTATTCAGTGACAAATTTGCATAAAAAAGACACCCCAAGCAATGTATCTGGGCTGCACAGCTCTCTGGTGATATATGAAAATTTTGATGGCCTACATCCTTGTGATCAGTGTTCCAAATAAAGTTAGCCCTTGATTCCCTGTCTTTCGAGACTCGAGATTGCTGATTCCCCCTAGCCAACAACGAGAAAGCGGGAAGAGTTGTTTGGAAGTGTAAGATACTTCTTTTCACGAAGAAAGAGGGCTTTCGGGAGCCAAACTAGTGCAGGCATTAGCAGTTGTTGAACCAAGGGGATTAAACAAGTAATTAGAAAGAATCAAAATATAAAATCTGAGTCCTCTTTGGTAAGCTCCATCCCGTGCTTAGCAGAATCTTCTTTCCCATTCTTGCTTCCTTTACAGTTATATTTGAATCTGATATATCTACTCAACTCAACTCAACAATGCCTAATTCCAAACAAAAATCTTGTTCCATCAGTCCACTCTATCTAGGGCCATATCTTCCAATAAATCATATTCATCAAAAAAAATTCTTCCAATAAATCATAAGCACCCATGCCTTTCCTCATTACACCTCAACTCAATCTGGGCCTTCTAATGAGACCTCAAAGTACCTCATTGAGTATACCAGTGGCGGAGGAGTAGTGAGTCTAGATCGTTGTCGTTCGAGTAGCTTGGAGCTACGCAGGGCCCACACATCAGCCCACATGGGATCCACTTGGGGACATTTCTTGGAGGGCTGCGTAGTTAGTTTGGTTTATTTTTATGTTTAATTTGGACTTTCTTGGCTGTTTTTTTATAAAGTGTAAGGGTGTCATATTTAATTAGAGTAGGAGGTACATGGGAGGAAATAATGTTTTTGTTTTTGGGCAAATATAAGGGTAGGGCGTCACCTTATAACCTTATTCCCCCACTCTTTTGATTTTAATGAACAAAAAAAATGTTTATGAAAGGTGACTGACGACTGCACAAGAAATCCAGAGATTGGAGATTCAAGAGTGAGTCTTGGATTAAATCAAGGTTGGTGAGAGGCCAAGAAATGTGCTACTAGATTGAAATTCTACATTTACAGGTATTATCTTCTATTTTCCCTCCTTAAATCTGTTGTTGAAGGTTGGTAATGATTGTGGCGGTGGTTATTCAATCCGGGGGATGGAATCTTGCTAATCCCTTATCTCCCAAGTCTTGTTTCACCCATTTTGGAACCAACAGAAATTTTCTGATCAATTATATGAACTACAGTCCATATCTACGAGCATGCGGCAGCCCTAGAGAACTCATACTTGCTGTCTTGAAACTTGGATCCCTTTCTCTATGAAATCCAAGTCCATCATAGCCCATTGAGGACCATTTCATGCTTGGTTTAATACCACTTTGCTGCCCCTATTAAAACCTATAATTCAGCCTCTTGTGACACTTAATTGGACTGCTACAACAGTATACAAATTTCTGTCCTTGTTTATTTGAACCAGAATTTTCTGATTGTGCACTTCAATATCACTTTTGGAACCTATACTTTGTTATGGTGTGTTGGGAATAGAAACTCTGACATCATTGTTGATCTGTCTATCAATTTGATCTAGGACAGCACTTGATTTGTTCCAAGTTCGATGATGAGTTGCTTTATAAAGTCTTGAACTGTTGACATGTATTGTTAGACCATTAACCAAATCTCCATCATGAGCTTAAAC
>JAOXJP010011660.1:0-17779 GCA_025762735.1 Platanus orientalis | reverse complement strand
GGGGCATTTTGATAATTTTCGGATTTTCTGTCCAAAATTACAAAAATACCCTTTTTAGGTCTTTTTCCTTCTTTTCTTCATTTCATTCTATATTCTTCTAAACTTTATCCCTACGATTCTATTATCAACTTTCTCTTATTTTTGTGGTTACTTGAAGTACTAAATTCAATTATTGAAAACTTTTGCTTCCGTACTTTAAATCCAACCATTATTTGAGGGCTTCGAAATTACTCTACATCAATTTTTGGTATCTTCTCCCTTGTGTTGCATTAGTTTTGGTATCAAGGCTTATATCCTACATCACTCACCCTTCTTAAAAGTGTGCTATCAAGTCTCCCAATCAATTTCCTCTCATTGTTGGTTGCTCCCCTCTGTAGTAAATGAGATCACAAAAATGCAATGGGGATTTCTTTGGAATGATGATAAGGGAACAAAGAAAATTAATTGGGTAAGCTGGTCAAATATCACCAAAAGAAAAGACAAAGGTTGCCTGAGTATTCGAGCTATTAAAAAGATGAACAACAATCTTTTTGGAAGGTTGCTTCAGAGATTTAGGAATGAGTAGGAGGCTTAGTGGAGGAAAATCATTGTTGCCAAATACGGAGAAGATGTGAATGGTTAAAAGAGCAAAAAACCAACAAGGGCTGCAGGGTTTGGGGTTTAGAAAGGGATCTACAAAGGATTGGAGCTGTTTGAGAGATTTTCCTACTTGAATTGGCCTTAGCAGCGGATCAAGCTGGATAGACGGATCAGGATTGGGTGGATCGGTAAGTTGGATCGGCTGAATCGACCTCAGATCGGACAAATCGGTCCGGAACCGGATCAACCGATCCAAGCCAAATTGTCATTTTTTTTCATTTTAACATTGACAATCTAGACATCGATAAAATTAAGATTGACCCTGTCCAATCCCGATTCTTATCCTGATATTTTGAATCCATGGTACTAGTTCCCGCAACCTTAATTTTGGGTCCACAAAAGCAAGATATACAACCTAGGTTTACCCAAATCAGTTTGGCCCCTAAACTTGTCATATCATGCATCAATACGCTTGAACAACTAGAAAGATAAATGACCAAGCTGCTAATGGCTACATAAAATCCAATTTATATTGACACTACTAGAAGTGGATTGCATTGGGAGAGAATGGAGTAGGATCTAGAAGGTAAAGACAATCAAGTTCAAGCTCACTCCCAATCTGCTATTGTGTCTCCAGATCCTAAAACACACTATGAAAAGAAAAAGATTATGCTACAATTTAAGTTACTAGGCTGCAAATAAAAGATTAGTAGAGACTGACCTCCCACAATGCTAGCACTTAGATCCTACAACACACTATGAAATGAGTGAATTTAGCTAGTCCTCCAATCAAATCCCAGCATGTTTCCTTAGAGACGTGACCTCCCACAATGCTTGCACTTAGTTTATCCTTTTCATGAACTCATAATCCATTTTTCTTAAATGGGCCTTCTTTACTCCATTTCTGAGGCAATGAAGTTGATTCTAAAGCAAAATGCACTAAACTAGTAGCAAGTGCTTGCATAACTATCCATATGCTCTCCTCATCCTAAACTAAAGAATATGCTTGACTTCATGAAGCCACTCCTTACTCAAAATCTGAACTCTTGATAATTCAAATTCTAAGTTGAAAGCTAAAAACTGCACTCATGTTCTGCTCAATTAGTCTTCAGCATTATTCCCATCGATGGTACATACAAGCTGAAACATCGGATAGGGGTCTAATCATTCCCACATACCATGAAGCTTAGCATAATATGCAGCCAAACATTCATCCCCATGCTAGAGATAAGATATCTAGAGTCTAGTAAAAATACTCTCCAAGAATTCCGTCTATCCGATTAATAAAAATTTGCTTAAATTGTTTGAATTCAATCGAATGGACATAAAACCTTCAAAAACATTTCAAAAAATCTGGAAAATAAATAAATAACAATTCTGCAAAATATACCCACTGACTTCTATGACCATGTAGAACTTTTTGTACTTGGGGTCTGACATATTCATACAACTGTTGATGTCAACCATAAGGCCAATGATGTCAGCAAATTCTGACAACAGTATTACACTCCTCTCCTTGGTAAGCTTTGATGATCTTCCAAAGTGATTTCCAATATGACATTAAGTAGAAATTAAAGCCCTAATGGAAGTAAAGGGAGAAGAGAAGAAGAAAAAGTCAGAGTAGAATTACATAGAATGAAGAGTATTTAATGCGGAACACAATGCGGAACAATGTGAAACCATTTCCAAATAACAAATAATAACCCAAGATTTGAATCTGAAAATTTCAACCCAGGGGCAATTCTGTAAATTTTCTAAAAAAGTGGAAAATTACCAAAATATCTCTGACATGTGTCAAAAAATTCCAGGTTTTTGGGATTATTCCACGCAGACCTTCAGGGTATTTTATAAAAAATTTATGAGGTTTGGAGCAGTCTAGAAATTTATTCAAAAAATTGCTCAACTAGGTAATGCCCAAAAATTACAGAAACATCAGAAAATCAAACATAACTTCAATTTCGGTCGAGCTGTTAAAATAATGTTCTTACCTCTTCAAGTAGTACCAAATACCTATCAAAATGTGCAGAGAACTTGTCCAGATCAACCCTCCAATATATCCAAAATTGCCTAAAAAAGTTGTTGTCCCTGGGTGTGCCACCAGCCCCTATGTTCTCCCTCATCTAATTTTTTCGGAGTGGATTTAAGAATGTAATGAATACTTCAAATGGATCGCCCAGGGGTTATTAACACTCCTATATCAGGGTTTGATCAAAAAGGTAGAAGGTTGGGGTTTGGTGATGCTAAGAATCAAAGAAGGTATTGCCAAAACTGTTGAAAAGATAATGGAAGAAAAGAAAAGAAAAGCAATAAGAGATGATGAGAGAAAAAGGAAAAGAAAGAATAAGATTGAAAAGATGAAGAAGATTGAAGAAGTGGATGAATGAGGTTGAAGAGAGAGAGAGTTTCTCTTACCTAGAGAAAACAGTGAAAAAGAAGATGAAAGCCCACTCGTGGGTTTTGAAAAAAAAAATTCATATTACTCCAAAATCTGTCTAACTCGTTACAGCAATAGGGTTTTAAATCCCCTCTTAATAAAATACCCTAAAGTCTCAAAAATACCCTCTCCTAAGGTCTTACATGACTAGTAATTTAAACCCCCTAATTGGCTTGAAAACAAATAGCATAAAGTACTAAAATAACTCCCTAAACATTACTACTCACTAACCCATTAATCTATGGTGTAAAAGCCTATTACATGACAAGAAAAGAATATATATAAAAAAAAAAACCTAAACACCTATCTACCATGGACACCTTCTCCCTTTCTTCTTTCCTGGGTAAAATTTAGGCTTAGGCTTGCAAAGATGGTAGCTCTTCTCTAGGTAATGTAGAACTGCTGCATCACTCACAGTCTATATAGGTAGTGATATTTTTTCCAATTAGTGGATATAAGATTAAGGATATTCTATTTATATTTGCTTTAAGAAATTATATTTTGAGACATTGCAAAAGAAGGGTTGTTGTCTTCTTGGGTGTCGGTTCTGATTGTGAAGTAACTAGTGTTAGGATGGTGAAAATCAAAATGTTTAATGGGATGGTCCACACTCTGGATGGTGTGACATATGCCTTGAAGAATCAAAAAAACTAATATCACTTAGGCAATTGGACCCAAGTGCTGTCGATGTGCAGCCTCTAGTGAAGTCATCAACATCACACATAACTATATAGTTTTAATGAAGAGGAAGAAGTGTGGTAATCTTTTTCATCTGGTTGGGATTAGAATTATAGGTGGAGTTCCTATGGTGTTTGCAACAAGTTAAAAAACAAATGCATAGAGAAGTGTAAAGTATTCACTGAGAATCTCTTTTACAATTGGTGCAGGGATGATTTCTTTCACAGTCAAGGCAAAGATGGGTATCTCGACTGATTTCCATATGGTTAGCAATAGTAAAGTGCCTATTGGAAAGATGATAGAACCATGTTCTTATCTTAAGTTGACTAGCTTAGTTAACTATTGGAAGCTACAAACATGTTTCTGGCTATGTAATGATTGAGTGAAGTGGAGTCAGAACCGGATTGATTTGATAGTGTATGTACCTAGAATATGAAGACCAATGTTTGTATGTGGGTTGGGTTTAGCAAGAAAAAGCTGGACCAATTCAAGAAGATTTGTTTTAGGTGCATAGTATACATAGTTGGCTACACTGGATTTTCTTGGACAATCAAACAGGGATCTTATCAGAGAAGTTATAGATGAAGTGCAATGGTTAATCTTCTTGGTGGTTGCAAACAAATTGAGGTAAAGATTGTTGAGTTGTGTCCTGATTCACAGTTGTTGGATTAGATCTAATCCAACGAATAAGCGTTGAGCTTCTAACTAGATGATGTCACTCCTTGTACGTAAAGGAGATGAAGATGACTCTATTTGTGGGGAATTGAGTGAGAGATTGCTTTTAAGAGGTTTTTGTGAAAAGGATCTAAAAGGATTACTGGAAAAGGCTTGGGAATTCTCTACTTTTCTCTTCTAGGTTTTAAATGAGAATAGAGTTTTGATAAAGGCCTGCAATTCCTTTAGAGGAACTCAGATCTCTCATCCCATGGGTATAGGGTGGCTTGCCGAACCAAGTAAATCTACTGTGTACAGTCTGTGTGCTTGTGTTCTTTGCATTTTACAGTTAATTATGATAGGTTTAAGTCCAAATCATACAACAATCAACAAGGAAAATTAATCAAGAACTATACAATGGAAAAAATTTGAGAGAAATATATCACATATAAATGAATTGTATTCGTGCAATGCAAGTAATAATGCATAGCATATGTGATATACCTGTACTAAAATTTACCTTCTAATTTACTCAATCCAAGTATTACAGTTCTGAGAGTAGTCCTTTCAGCGACAAACATACACTGTAAATTTTCTCTGCATATATAAGGCTATATATATATATATATATATATATATATATAGATAGATAGTGTCATATTATCTGTTTAACAGTGCTGGAAAGCTCCGAAGCCTGAACACAAGCTTTTAGAAGTGCAAGGAGTATGCTGTATGCCATCTTCTTGAAACTGCCCATATTTGATACCAAACCAAGGTTCTCTTGATATTACGTCGCCACTATAACCTATGAGGTGTACAAAAATAGAAACTTAAAAACACAATATAAGCAATTTTAGTTTCCTATTCAGTGCAGAAGTACTAGTGATGCAAAAGCCATGTCATCCCTTGCACACTGGTTTTCTCATCAATCAATGTTTACATAGTTTATATGAAGGGGCAAAATTGTCAGAATCTAAGGGGATGATTGATGCACCCCAAAACATAGCTTGTTGATGCTCCAACAACACTGTGATACAACATTTAGATGGTGTTCATTTGTGCTTTGTTGTTTGCATCAACTGCAAAATTACCCAAAATACAGTAGGAAAAAAATTGAGGAAGGACTTTTCCGCCACCATTTTTTTCAATTTGTGCCAGTTCAGTCTGACTGTTCCAAGAGGCACTAATATTCCTATAATTATGTTCAAACACATTGGGTTGGCATCTAAACATACATGTATTAATCCAAATATGGATCAAAGGTAAAGATCCATGTATGTCAGGAAACCATTTCAATGTCTGTGTGAGACCATGTGGATGCAGATTTATTAGAGCATCATTATGAACAACAATGATACAAAAATGTAGTACTTACTAGACCCATCTCTTCTGCGGAGCCGCGTCCCTTGAGGCAGTATGCCTCCTATACCTTCTCATATCTCCACCAGCTGGTACAATTTGCCTTGGCCTCGACATCACTGTAGAATCAGGTCTCTGATTCATATAATTCTCTTTAAGAGGGCTTACAGATCGCAACTTTAGAGAACTATCTGTTAGTCTCACTAAAGAGGTTGGAGCATTCGCCTTGGCAGCTGTGTGAACTCTTCTTGCAGCAATATCCTTACAGGTAGCAGTGTTTTCCTTATCCTTGTGAACTGGCCCACGTGATTGATTCTCACTGGGAGAATCAGAATCAGAAGACGATGGACTAGTGCTACTATCCATGTTATAAATGAGATTATCTGCCATGACTGGAAGTTGTCTAATGTCTGAGTTTGAGGCAGAGGGGGAGGGTCTCTGAAGCCTTGTTAGATGCACTACCTATATTTTATTCTTTAAATTTAGTACTTGGGTTAAGGAGAGAACTTGAATATATCTATATTTTAATTTGCAAGTACACTTCTTCACCTTCTGTTCCATAACTAACATATCCTTCTTCAGTTTTGTAATATTCATGTTTTTCCTTCTGATAGTGTCTTCCAACTCTGCAACTCTCTGTGATCCAAGGATAGAAAGAGAATCATGTTAAGCAATGGAGGTTATTTGCAAGTATGCACAGAACTAAAAGGATATCAATAACCTTTGAAGTAGCAACATCAGATGCGTGGACAACAGCTGAGAGCTCCTTTATGGTGGTATCCTTTTCTTCACATTCCTTCTGGAGGTTGAAGATATCTTTTTCTATTGCTAGTGTATTAAGCTGTAAATAATACATCATATAGCATAATAAAAACAGATCAACCTGGTAGCAAAAGTGAACTACTCTTTTCATAGGTTGAGATTTGTAAACCACAATGGAGTACATACCAACATTTGCTAAAGCCAATCAATGTCGAAATTCACCTTAAGATGACACAGTGTGCTGCAGGAAACTTAGAAAGGGAGAATGCTAGAAGAAACCTTTCAAAACTTCAATAATCCAAATGCTGATATTAGGCTTTGTTTTTGTGGTTTTGGGTTGGTCACCAGAGATCAAAACAGCATCTCAACAACTGGGTTTCAAGGCTACACATTCCCAAGGACACAGGCCAAAATATTTCAAATAGTATTTAACCCCGAACTCAAAACTTAAGAATTAAGACTCATTTTCGACTGTGACGGATAAACTTAAGCAGTTCTATTCATGTTCCCTCTCTTGGTCGGTTAGCCATAAAATGACAATGTGCAGACCCTTAAGTCCGAACTGCTTTTGGGGTTCCCTCCCATGAGTAGACCCACTACCCACCTTTTGAAGTGTGTATGCGCTTAAGGATGGGAATGCAAAGGGTCATTTGAATGTTTGGGGAGTGAGCATTTAGTGCTCCTCTTTAGTTTCCAAGAGAGAGAGGTTTATTCGGCTGTTTTTGTTTTTGGTTTTGGGGTTTTGTTCTTTCAATACTACAACACACCTCTCTTGAAGGCCTTTTTGGATTGGTTTTCCCTCTACTTTTTTGGAGGTCACTAGCAAGGAGATTTTCTCTTGGAGAAGAAGCCTTGGACTTGTACATCATCTTTTTTTGTTGGAGGTAAGGTTTCTAAACTCCCTTCCATCATTTTGGTGATGAATCCTATGATCCAAATAGGTTTGTTGCTTGATATAATCTTCTAATTTTGATTAAAGAAGACTTATAACTCCACTTATTTTATTACAAACAGTGGAAATTTACTGGGACTAGTGTCCTATCGTTTTTCCCTTTTTAACAACAAAGGGTTTTCCACGTTAAAAATCAGTGTTCTTGTGTGTTGTTTATTTTTGTTCGTACTTGCTTTATCTTTATTTTCTGTAGATCATTGCTTGTTGTTATCCTCGACATGGATTTCTTTGGTTTGCAGATAGACGGGTAAAGTGTGTGGTTTCCCAACAACACTGCAACTAGTACAAACACATCCTGATAACTGAAGTGGCGACTAGAAACCCAAAACCCAACCTTGCTGCCCGAAGTTCTCTTACCTGGATATCTGCCGAAGAAGTGACACTAGCCCAATCTGACAAGTCAGACATCCGTCGCTCCTCTTGCTCTGCCCCATTCGTGAAAGATAATTTGAATTTGAAGACATCATCACCACCACATGCTTTCTCAACAGAGTCCTGCTGTATCAAAAATTGGCACATAAAGCAAGCAAATTCAGGTTTTCAGCCACCAAAATCCTCTTTGACACCAAGACAACCAGTACAGATTCTACAGAAACTGGAGAAAGGAAGAACCCTATTCCACTTTCATACAACCTTATGATTCTGCTCAGTGAATGGGTTTCTTACCATCGAGACATTTGATGAAACGCGATGCTCATTGCAAAGCTGACAACCACAAGCAACCAATTGAACTTCATCCGATTTGGAATTTTCGTGGAATAGCAGTTCTTTGTTCTTGGTAAATGAAATATCAGCCCAGTTGTCAGTCCGGTCTTTCATGGTGTTCACTTGCTCGCACAGTTCATCAAGCTTCTGCTGCATGCTTGACAGCACTTGATCCTGAAATACCAGAATGAAATAGGTCATGAAACCTTCTTGGGATCTGAATATAAATCCAGTTCATTGATTGAGGATCAAGGGAACTATGCAGAGATTCAATAGAATGCAGAAAAATTAAAATAAATGAATTAAATGGAGCTCATGCAGAGAGACATTAACAAGACACATTAATATCTAAGAAAACTATAAATTGTTGAGAACTTGGAAAGAAAATAGAGGAGAAAAAGGTCAAAGTGAGGAATGCTTAAAGAAAACGAAGCAGTGTGAGGACTTGAAAGAATAAAAACTGAAAAGATCATTAATTGAAGATCAAAAAGTATCAACAAACAAAGCCTAGAATTAGATATCAATCAACCTGAACCCTGATCCCAAAAATTAGTATATAAATCAATATGACAAATCAAAACAAAAATCAAACCCAACATAGAAAAAAGTCTCTTTTACTAACCCTGAGATCTACAGATCTTTTCAATTGCCATATCTTTCGAGATTTCTTCGAATCTGCAACGGCGACAACAGCTACGAGTAGAATGCGATGAATAGGGCTAAAGAGCTCCCAAGCCACGGATTCTTCTGGGATCAAGGAACCTCCAATGGCTCTAACCGAGCTGGATTCTTCTGCACCAATAAGACGGCCTTGGAGGGAGACCCAAGTGAACTGTCGAACTGCGGGAACAGGGCGACTAGGCTGGCAGAAATGGGTAGAGAGCCGGCGTGGAGAGGCCGAGACGGAAGGCGAGAAGGAAGAGAGAAAGACGAGACCAGGTGCTCCATGAGCCGCGTCGAAGTGGAGGTCTTGGTCGTCTTCCATGGCTGGAAGAGGGGAGCGTGATTGCAGCGCCGTGTATAGTTGGAAACTTCGGACGGACTCTTCTGTATTATTGTGTTTTTGTTTGCGGACGATATTTAAAATTTTAAATTGGGAGGGAATTGCGAATGAAGGTAAGACGTTGGAACCCAAATTAGATTTTGCACGTGTTCTAGCCGTTAGGTGTACTTTGAATTAGGGCTGTAAATGAATTGAGCTCACTCGGCTAAGCTTGGAGCTTGGCTCGTTAAGAGCCGAGCTTGAACTCTGCTTCTTTTATATATATATATATATATATATATAGAGAGAGTGATAAGAGTAATATTTAAATAAGACTAATTAAGGTAATGAGACATTAGGATGTTGGGTTTGCTTGTTTTTTGTTTTTTTGTTTTTGTTTTTAATGTCTTTTGCCAAGTCAAGCCTGAGCCTACCATCATGAGCCCGAGTCGAGTTGGGCAAAACTCAACTCATTGACAACCCTACTTTGAATGTTTGAACGCATCTAGATCCAAACCTCTCATGTTTTTTTATCCTATTATTTAAGATAGAGCTTTCAAGTATTTGATTATTATCTGTATTTGATTCACATTCGATTTGCTAATATTCGATTTGAATGCATCTATATCCAATTCAATGATTTGACTAAATATCAGTATTTGTTGAAATTTATATATAATTAATATTTATATTATAATATTGTAGGACATGTTATGTATAATACAACATATGAATACTATAACCTTAACCTTAAATTATTTATCATCTCCCATTCCCTATTTGAATGAAATAAGGCTCCCAATAATCATTCTCCCGTTGATCTATCAATTTGTATTCTATCTTTATAATTCCTACGTCCTTTTTTTTTTTTTTTTTTGTAAATCTCTATAAAATATTTGAATTTGATCGGATATTTGATTAAGAAATATATAAGTATGGATGTGCTTATATCCGATTCTTATATAACCATTGATAGCCTAATTTAAGAAAATCATGGTAAGCTGGATTTTTATTTATATAGGAAAAAAAAGTACAAATATAATTGTTTTAACCATAGTTTTGAGAACCATACCAGCCATTGAATCATTAAGGTAGGGATGCAAGTATACGATTATTATCCAAATTCAATTCATATTCGTATTTGTTTAAAGCAAATACCGATATACATATATCCACTTTCGATTAAATATCCATCTGTTTAAAAAAATATCCGATTATAAATGAACCAAATACAAATATATACATTGTCGTTTCCGACTAAATATCCATATTCATTTATATATCTGTATCCGTATATATACCCATGTATATAATACATACATACATATATATATATATATATAATTTATAAATTTATTTATTTATATTGAACGATTGGTTAAAATTAGTAGTTTTATTATAATAGAATAGGATTGGATACATATAACAAATGTGTATATATATATACATAATTCTTTTGCCCTAACCCTATTTTGCTCGAAGCCTCACACAATTGTACTCACCATTCATCATTCCTTTCTTCTTGCCTAGTGGCCAACACTCGATCTAGTTCCCTTTGCTTCATTGGCAAACGACCGACCAATCCCATTCCCATTTCTTCACTGGCGAACGAGAAAGACCAACCCCTTTCTTCTTTTAGTGACAAGCAAAGACCAATGAACACCAATGAGTTGGAACCAATTATTTAAAAGAAAAAATGCAAATATAGAAGGGGATTGATAATATCAATTAATGTAGTGATATAGAAAAGGTTCAATAGCTCCATTCGATCTCATTCTTTTCTTAGACCAACCAGGTGTGGGAAACTGATCATACCCAATTCGAAAAACCATTTTTTTTCTTTTTCAAAAGGATATATAATCATTGTTCCATTTTTTTCATATAATTTGTTGAAAAAGCTTTGCTTTTAAGTTGTGAGATTTCAGATCTGGGTTGTAAATCCGATTCGATTTAGCCATTTTAGATCTGGGTTCTTTTTCTTTATTGTTTTTTGTTTTTCTTTATTTTTGAATAACATGTCAACTTGAGAGGGTTCACTATTGAATTTTTTAGAATGATTTGTTGCATTTTGAGTATATGGAATGGCTATGGATATGTAACTATAAAACCATAAGGCAATATATATTTAAATTAGGCAGAACAGGTTATTAGTTATGCTCAATAGATATTGGGCAATTGGTTTTTTTTTTTTCATAATAATATTGCTATAGTGTAAATGAAGTTAATATTGTTATACTACTTACAATTGCTTTAGGTTCCATCCACTTGGTTGTAGAATGATCTGCTTAGTTGTTAACCATTCGGATAGTTATTTGTCATATATTCAAAATTTTAATATATCCAGATATCTGTTAAGTGGATATTCGATTATAATATTCTGATATATCCGATTATTATTAGATATTTGATAAACTTAACGGATACAAATATAATCATACATTTCAAATATCCGACGGATATATAATTGAATTTGGATATACTAATATCAGCATCAAATCCGAGTCATTTGCATCCAAAGGTGGACGGTTCAAGTTTGACCGTTGATTTACATAATCTAACCGCAGTTTGCTTCAAACATAGTAAAATGTAATAAAATACCAAAAAAATAAAACAATTTATAATGGATTAGAAAGCTTATGGCTGCATTTTTAATTTTAAGACATACCAAAAAATGTAATAAAATACCAAAAAATAAAAACAATTAATGAAAAGTGATATTGGAATTTGGAAAAGGCATATTTATATATTTTTTTCTTAACCTGCTAAAAAAATAAAAACTGGTTGGTTTTATTAGAATCTGGTTTGTAAAAATTTGATTTATTTTTATCAATAAAGTTTGTCGGTTATATTCAGTTTTTGACATATTACGATTTAAGCTTCTATAGAAACATTTAGGGTGTTGTTTTGGTCAACCGGGTCAGACCAACCAGTCCAGTCTGATTTTCAAAATCAACCATTATTTTGAGAACCAACTAGCCATTGAACCAGTAAGGTGGACAGTTCAGGTCCAACTGGATTTGACCTTCGGTTTACATGATCTAACTACGGTTCTCTTCAAACATAAGTAAAATGTAAAAAAAAAAAAATACTATGAAATAATAATAATTCATAATGCATTAGAAGGCTTATGATCGGATTTTTAATTTTTAGACATATCCAAAATGTAATAAAATACTCAAAAATAAAACAATTCATGAAATGTGGGATTGAAATTTGGAAATACACATTTCTAATTTATTTCTTCTTAATTTGCTAAAAATAAAAACCGGTTGGTTTTGATAAAATTGGGTTTGTAAAAAACCAGCTGGTTTTCACTAGTTTTGGTGTTGATATACGATTTTTGGCATATAACGGTTTTAAGCTTCTATAGAACCGTTTAGGGCATCAGTTCTGGTCAAACTAGGTTGGACCACCAAGTTTGGTTCGGTTTTCAAAACTATGGTTTCAACCTTATTTTTTTTCCAAAATTTATGTTATATTTGTTGGACAGTGGACACGAATAATAACCACTTTTCTAATTGGATCGATATGCATGTGGTTATCTAAGGCTGAAAATTGGGCCAAGCTAGCATAAAGCCTGATCTGAAACAACCAAAATTCATTCAATTCAAGCATTAAAACACAATAATTGAAAAGAATCAGTAAATGCAATAGAGTATCATGTTGATTTTATACTAAATAGAACATATATCAATCCAATTTTACTAATTTCTTACATATCTATACATTTGGAAACTATGAATATACTAGAAATGATTATTTATTTATTAAGATCTAACATGTATAACACAAATGAAAAAAAAAAAAAATGGATGGCAATTATCATGAAATTCATGTATTTGTTTAATCATATACCAAACAAAATTAGCATGCAATATGTTATAATGGATTTATGGATTTTATTACATTTGAAAGAAAATGTGAAAAGTAAACTTATAAGATCTACCCTTTACCCCCAACCCAAAGAAATAAACTTACAAGATCTAACATATAAACTCCAAATTTTTCAGGTGTCTCTCTAGCCCATAAGTGTTGTTGCTGAAAGACAACCTTAGTATCCCCTTATACTATTTTTTCTTAATACAATAGGGAAATAATGTTCTATCCTTAAATTTGTATGTCCCCTCGTGTCTCCACACATAAATGGTGGGGTGTATATGGCTAAAACCGTTAAAACCATAAAAAACAGTTTTCAAATAAAAAATTGGTACCCAAAAAGGGGTGTATAGGATTAAAAATGTATATTAAAAAAAAAACCTTGAAACAAATGTTCTATGAAGAAAGAGTGTTTGTGAGTCTGTTAGAAACTATAAGTTGACACATGGTATGTTGGTGTTAAAAACATTAAAAAAAAGTGCTTAGTTGAAAAAGTAGGTGTCCAAAAAGAGGCAACAGATTCAAAAACACATCATATGTCAATCTGTGGCACGACGACAGAGGTTTCTTCATCATAAACAATCATTATCCTTAAAAAAGTGTTCAAATGAAAAATGTAAGGGCTCTGTCGATGCAAGAGCATCATTTGTCAAGTCCATGGGCAAAAGTGTGGACTAAGCTCCAACAGTCAAGCCTTGAAAACCAAGACTCAAGCCAGACCCCAACTTCTAAGAAGGTAAAGGCATGCATGTAGCTTCATAGAGTTCATGTAGTATGACTCAAGATGTGTCCTTACACATGGTTGAACACCCCAAAATGACCTTAAGAGGATGTGGACCCCCCCCCAAGTGTCACAAAATAGTGAAAATACAAAATTTCCTATTTGTGATGAATCACAAACCCCATGATTGATCACAAAAATAAGGGTGGAATTTTTACTATTTGTGATCGATCACAAAACCCATGATTGATCACAAACAGGAAAAATGGCCACCCGAAAACTAGGCTTCTTGTCCATGATTGATCATGGACATGGGTCCTAGTGACTCCATGATCGATCACAAAGTTCATGATCGATCATGGACTGGTTGTAACTTAAGTGAGGGTCCACACTATGGTGATACCCTTGAGCATATTTTGGAGGTCATGAAAATTGACCCCATGATCGATCACAAACCCCAAGATTGATCATGATAGTGAGTTTTGGAAGTTTAGCAAAACTCCATTTTGAATGGATGACTATTTTCTCTTGTCCGTTTGAAAAGATTCCAATCGAAGAATTGTGAGCCTTTTTCACTCTATAAAAGAAAAATTTGTCCTTGAGGGCAACACATCTTCAAGCATTCAAGAGAGTGTAATTTTCTTTTCTAAAAAGAACCTCTAAGAGTGAGAAACCCTCTTCATCCACTACTTAGGCTCTAAGCCAGAAAGTTTTTCATGAAAATCTCTCTTGGTTCCCTCTTAACTCAACTTAGCTAGCATCTATTTGAGAGGCGTGGTTTGGGTTATCCATTGTGGAAACCCCCTTGTGGTTAGCATAGCTCAAGGAGCTCTAGTACCATAGCTTGAAGAAGAAGTGAGTGTATAAGGCAAACCAGTTCAACAATGAGCACTCCCCTATATGGTAAGAATATCAACATCAACCAATTTAGTGGTAATATTTTTTATTTACTTTGCATTCATTTACATATTCATTTATCCTCTATTGCTTTCCTTTTATCGGAGACACAGGAAGCTTTACTACCTCCATCGGAGACATCGGAAGTAGTGCACACTCGTCGGAGACACCAGGTGTTGTTGAGTAGCTTACTTGTGAGCAAGTAATTAGGTTTTATATGTTGACCTAGGTTGTATGTGACAATTTAAATGAAATATACCTAAGCTCGTAGTGAGCTTTAAAAGAGTGGACGTAAGCCTTAGTGCCGAACCACTATAAATCTTATGTTGTAAATTGATTGTATGATTGCTTATCTCTCTCTATTTGTACTCATATCTCTTTTTACTCACCACGTGTTTGTTTAAATGCTTAAGTAAGCACCTTGTTGCACACCCACACTTGAACTCATTTTAAGAAAATTAAAATCAATCCCAACATTGGCAAGAAATGGTAAAATAATTTTGATATCCTATTCACCCCTCCTCTAGGATAACTCATAGACATTTCAATTGGTATTAGAACCTAGGTTACTCACATAAGGCTTAACAATCCGAGTTAGATCCTAGCAAAAAATCTTAGATGGCTAGAGAAGAGAGTGGTATGTACATTAACACACCTTCATTCTTCAATGGAAGTGACTATGACTATTGAAAATCTTGCATGGAGATTTTCCTTAATACATACGATCAAAACGTTTGGAATGCAATAGTTGATGGCTATACACAGCCAGATAAACCATGAAATGAGTGGACCCCCGCTGAAGTGGAAGCTCATAAGTTCAACTTTAGGGCCTTGAATGCCAGAATAAGTGGTTTGGCCCCCAATGAGTTTAGGAGGATAGCTCATCTAAAATCAGTAAAAGAAGTGTGGAAGCTCCTCTAGGTTACCCATGAAGGTACGAGTGCCGTAAAGATGTCCAAACTTCAAATGTACACAACACAACTTGAAGCACTTAGGATAGAGGATGATGATGAAATCTCACAATTCAATGCCAAGCTATCCAACTTGGTAAATGTCATGAGGAGTCTAGGTGAAGATATTTCAAAATCCAAAGTGGCTTGGAAGGTGCTTAGGTCACTCCCTAAAAGGTTTAGACCTAAAGTGACAGCCATAGAGGAAAGTAAAGACCTAGAGACCATGAAACTAGAGGAGTTGACTGTTTCCGTTCAAAAGTTTGAAGCCACAATCAAAGAACCTACTAAGAAGAAGGGAATTTCCCTCAAGATAGAAGAACCAATCAAATCCAATGAAGATTTGGATGAAGACTTAGCTCTAGTAGCTAAGAGGTTCAAGAAGTTCTTCAGGAGGAACTCAAAGGATTACTCTAAGAACAAACAAATGAGGAGATCCCTTCTAGATATAGGAAAAAGAAGGACTTCTCAAAGGAGCCTCCCATTTGATATGAGTGCAAAGGGAGATGACATATTGCCAAAGATTACGGCAATAAGAAAAATAAGTTCAAGCCAAAGGGCAAGGCCACGACTACAACTCGGGATGACGATTCTGAGGTGTTGAAAAATAAGTCACAAAGTAGTGAGGAAGGTCCCTCATAATAGGTCAAAGCCTTTATGGCTTTTGACACTCCTATGAGTTCACTTTTGGACACAAGTGCCTCAAGCAGTGAGAATGAGGGATATTATGGAGAAGGTTTATGATGCCCAAGAGGCCTTCAATGAACTCTTCATTCAAAGTATTGAGTTTGGAAAGAAAAATAAATAACTTAATAGGGAAGTTAATGACTTGACTAAAAAATCAAAAACCCTTGAAGACACCATCTACATCCTCAGACAAGAGTCTTTTTCAGAAAGTGAGAAAGAAAAAGATTTTTTCGAAGAAAACGCTTCTATGTGCTAAGGAAGAAATGAGCTGAAAGATAGTTGAACTAGAAAAGAAGCTTAGTGAAGCTAAATTATTTCTAGGTCTAGAACAAGACAATAAAAAACATGAGAAGAGAAGACTTCTTGAGGACAATAAAAAATTGTCCAACAAGGTTCGTGAGCTTGAAGAGAAGCTCAAAACCTTAGAAGAGGAGAAGAATAAGTCAAGTAGTGATGGCTTACTCATCCAAGAGTCAGAAGACCAAGTCAAAACCTTAAATGAGAGAAACAAATCTCTCAACTTGACTTGTGCTCGATTCACAAGGAAGTCCCTTGATTATCTTAAGCAAATCAAGGAACTTGATGAGGATAAGAGGAAGACTATCTCAATTCTTGCCCAAGGAAATGGGAAGTTTAAGAAGATGCTCACCATGGATAAAAAGTATAGGGACAAGACCGGACTTGGTTACAACTCCGAGGCAAATGCTTCTTCCTCTACTCAAAGACCCAAGAATGGCTTTGTTAAAGCCAAAGAGAGCACTAAACCTCCTCCATAACCTTCCTATAAGGGAAAGGAGAACGTGAACATCCAAGACCCTTTCAAAGGTCAAGGAAGGTTGAGAAGAGACCAAATGCCTCACTCAAGGGAAAAGCTCCCGTGAGTCAAGGAAAGGATTGATAAAAATCTATGCAACCCCACTCTCGGTCTTATGCCTAAGTGGTTGGAGGTAGATTCAAATCCAACTAAGCATTTTCCTCTAGAGGATTTCAAGAAATTATTAAACCTTATTCCTATGCTAAGGAAGCATAGAATAAGTTTCAAGCAAACAAGGCTTCCACTTCAAGAGGGTTCCAAGGGAATGCCTCTACTTCTAGGATGACTAAGGGACAACCTAGTCAAAATAGACAACTTAGAAGAGCCTAACAACTCTTCTATAAGGAGCAATCTAGAAGGAAGACAATATAATCCTACACATCTAGAAGGCCCCTATTCTATTGTTTCTATTGTGGATTAGAAGGGCACATAAAGATGGATTTTAAGAAGATGGCAAATGACATAAAGTCCCAAAGAATGCATGCTTCGAGGAAAATGCAAAATAGAAAAAATGTCAACAAATGAAATTATTTTTAAAGAGCTGAAAATAGAAACCTTCAAATGAAGAAGGAGTTAACACAACATCAAAGTTCTAAAAAACAAGTTCCCAAACACCCCCTTGGTAAAAGGGAGTGGGCAAGAAAGGATGAACCCAAGTGTTTGGTCATCCAAACTACACTAAGAGCTAGAAGCACATCAAGATGGTATCTTGACAGTGGGTGCTCTAGA
>JAOXJP010011639.1:0-17779 GCA_025762735.1 Platanus orientalis | reverse complement strand
CATCAAGATTATAAAAGTCAAACCTCTAGCCACACCTGTGACATACAAAGCAGGAGGTAACAACAGGGAAGAATCTTAGCGATGAAAGTCTTCAGACTTATTCAAAATTATAAAAGTCAAACCTCTAGCCACACTTATGACATACAAAGCAAGAGGTAATAATAGGGAAGAATCTTGGCGATAAAAGTCTTTGAACTTCATCAAGATTATAAAAGTCAAACCTCTGGCCACACCTATGACATACAAAGCAGGAGGTAACAATAGGGAAGAATCTTGGCGATGAAAGTCTTTAGACTTTATCAAGGTTATAAAAGTCAAACCTCTTGCCACACCTATGACACATAAAGTAGGAGGTAACAACAGAGAAGAATCTTGGCGATGAAAGTCTTCGAACTTCATCAGGATTATAAAAGTTAAACCTTGAGACAGTGTTCTCATTGCATCAGGGTTTGCCTTACGGCAACGACATTTCCCAACATCTGAGTGTGCCTTATGGCAGTGACAATCCCAACATCAAATTCAATATCTTGTTAACAAAAGCTAGTATTCAGTCAATTCATCTAAGGACCAACAAAATCAAATCAAATTAAGAGTGTATTCATTAGAAGAAAAAGAAGAAGAAGAAAAATGCAAAAGTCCAAAAAAATGTCATCTCATAAGCACCTTTACCTGCTTGGTGGGGGATGCTAGAACAAAGAGGTTGTTTGACCAGCCCCTATCATGGTTTCATCGTGTTTTATCGCTTTATGCCAGTCACCTCATTTGCATACTTTTGAGCATTAAATATACACAAAAATTGAAAAAATAACCTATATATTTTTTTTCTTTTTTTTGTTTTATTTTTATAAGATTTTTAAAGGTTTTTGCTAGTTTGATACTTTTTAAAATTTTAGATAGTTTTTTTTGTATTTTATTTTATCTAGGCATCCATGCCCCACATGCTGTAGACTTTCCATGTCTTTCGGTAGGAGCATAGTGCTAGAGCAACAATGCACACGTGAATTGAAAAAGAACATATAGATTTCTCTAAAATAAGTTATGAGGTGTCAGTTTTCAAAATTCCTCCAAATTATAGAGCTTCCAATGTCATACCATTTTAAAAGAAAGCCCGCCAAGACATGAGCCATCTGACTCTGTAGGTTATCTTTTTATACCAATTAGAAAATTATTTTTCAAAAAATTTGGACGACTCGTGATTTATTTAGAATTAATCAATATTTTCTAACCTAAGCCAAAATCAGTGTTTTCTAGTCTTTGTCACTCATTGACAAGTAACTCGTGTAAAAGAGGGGCATCTGTCAGCACCTAATTTTTGCCAATGGTCCAAAAGTTTCTTTCAATGGGCAGCATTAACCCTCTAGAATTGACCTTAGGCATCTTAGGAAACCAAGGTGGTTAGATGACCTCCCATTTTTAGGCTATTCCCATTCTTTCCTAATTTGGCACTCTAAACCCCCGATTTTTCTAAAATCTTTGTGGGACCCACTTTTCTCATCTTCTTATCCTCTCTCCTAATCTCATAGCTTTTTGAATGATTGTTCTAAATTCAGTTACATCTATACTAAAAACTATGAGTTTACCCCTCGTTAAAGGTGGACCACCGAATCTCTTTGTTCAAGCATCTAATAATCAATCGGGTGTCACGGATGCGTCCAGAATGGTCCAAAACCTAGAAATGGAGTATTTGATTAATAAATTCCACCATATATCATGTTTCGATGAATCTCAACCCTTAATTTGGAATCTCTTAAAATCCAAGCAAAATAGACATTGAATGATTGATCAGAAATCGCAGATGGTTCGAATATACCTCAAAATCTTAGGGTACCAATTAGGATTGTCAAAGCCTATTCCAAAACCCTCATTCGCACCATATCAATTTGTGACTGTCCGATCAAGTTCTTTAGAGTCTCAGATAAAAAATTGGATCCCACCATGATGATCAGTGCTATCGATTTAGTTAAGATGCACAATTTCTCAAAATTTTCATGTTTAGATAATAAGATTTCGTATGGGGACACCATATTACAATGCATTGTGACACATCAAATCAAAATCCTACTTTCCTTGACATGCGTTGTCACTTCCTTATCCTCCCTCATTTTTGGTGTGAGCATAACCCGCCTAACCAAAACCCTATAACCAAGTACTCCTTTAGCCTACCTAAAACATGTGTCAAAACACCCTTTAAGCCTAACCTAAAACCTATACACAAACACCCCTTATTTTAGCTTAGGTCCAAACCTATACACAAACATCTTAGGTTGGCAAGTCACATACTTAGCATGAGTCTAACACACCTAAATCCATATCACATTACTCATTTTGGTCAATGCCACATGCCTTGTATGTGTCAAGTACACTTAGGCACACTCTCATTCCACTTTTAGATTCTTAATCACTCATCCTTCTATTTTTAATTAACAAGTCATTGCTACTTAAGCAAAGATGATGCCAATTTTGGCACACTAACTCTCTCTTTCTAAAATTACTTACCCACCTCATTTCAATCTTTCAATCATTCATATTTTGGTCCAACACACTCCCTAATTCACTCTTCTTTCTTTAGATGAAAATCTACATGTGTCAAACACACTTAGACACACTTTCATTCCACTTTTGGATTCCTAATCACTCATTCTTCCATTTTTAGTTGACATGTCATTAACACTTAAGCAAAGGTCATACTAATTTTAGCCCACCAACTCTTCCTTCCTAAAACTACCTAGCCACATCATTTCAATCATTCCTCTTTTCACTCCCCTTTCTTTAGGTAAGAGCTTACTAAAATCTTATAAATAGGAGACCACCCCTCTTTATTAAGGAAGGAAAAATGCCCCCCAAATTCTCCAAGAAGCTCTCTCTCTCTCTCTTTCTCTCTCTCTTCTGGATATGTCATCACCTCCATTGATGTCTACTCAATTTTAGCATTAGGAAGAACCTGTGAGAACCTGCTTCCCAACTAAAGGAAGAACAATCATTCACGAGTGCAACATCCTAGAGGTATGATCCTCTTTTTTTTCTCATTCTTTTTCTTTTTTTATATATATAATTCTTTCATTTTTTTATTTAAGTATTGTAATGTTTTAATTCATTTTACATTATCTAGGTGTTTTCAATTATTTTTTTATTTTCATAAACCCATAAATAATTCTTTTTAATTTTATTAATTCATTAATTAATGTTAAATACTTGTATGTATAGATTTTTTATAATCTTAGTTAATGCTTACTAATTAATAATTTTATTATAATAAAAATTATAAATTTATTGTATTTTATCTTATTTTTTTTTTAACTTGATTTATTGGTATTTTATTTCTTGATAAGTATTTTCTTGAAGTCATCACCTTTTTCCATTCTAAGCCATTAATTTTCTTTTTCTTATTTTTCTACTTGGTTTTCTTCATTATTTTATTATTTTTTATGTTTATTAGCTATTCATTTTATTTGTAATCTAGATTATGTATTTTATTTATTTATACTTCATTTTTATTTTTATAATTTTTTTGAAGTTATTATGTTTAACCATTTTATGCCCTTCATTTTTTTAGAATCCTTTTTATTCATCTTTGTTATTTCTAATTAATTATTTATTTCATTTATTCTACATTTTATTTTATTTTGAATCAGTTTTATTTTTATGATCAACAAGTCTCTTGAAGTTACCACAGTCAATTATCCTAATCCATTCTTACTTTTACTTAGATTTTATTTCATTATTTTATTGTTATTATTATTATTATTATTATTATTATTATTATTATTATTATTTTGTCTTAGATACCATTGTCATAAATATTAAATCAATTTTTTTTCTCTTTATCTCTTTCTTTTATTTCATTTATTTTTTTATATTTATTTTTAATTATGTTTGTGATGCCATGCTTCATGAATGTTATATATATATATATATATATATATATATGGGTCATTTTTTAAATTTAATTTAGCTATGAGGAAATAAGGTTCCAAGTATGTTTCAAACACTTTTTATATATTTTAATGTTGTTTGAATTTTTATCCTTCACTATAGAACAACATGCTAAACTCTTCATTAGATAATTTATTTTGTATATTCATGTCACACACATATAATAGTTAGTAGAGTAATTCACTTACACATGCATGACACATTTTCAAAATCAAATACACTAATGCACTCATCATAAATAGGAGATAGACCCTAGAGTTGCACTGGTTTAAGTAGGTAACCGTGTATGCAGGTGGACCAGGGTGCCTAACACCTTCCCTGGTCCATAACCGAACCACTTATCAAGAAGCCTGTACGTAGATCCACCAAAACGGAGTCAAGTGTCTCAAAATAAAATTTTAAAATGAAAAATGATTTTGTTTTTAAAAATAGATGTCTAGTCACATCTTAAAAAGGACTGGTGGCGATGCCTTGTCATCATGGGTTGGGCCCATGATGAGTGGACCACTTTTCTAAGAGGCCCACTCATTGTGTAAAAACCAAGGCTCACAAGTATATATTAAATTCCTTGTTTATTTCGATGCCCGGTCTTTTTGGTCCTCAAGATTTGACGAAGTTGATTTCTTTTACAGATGTAGTAAGGACACCTATGGCTGAAGAAGTAGAGGTGCGAGTCAATGAGGCTCGTCGAGAACGGGATGTGCTCATTAGGCACTTGGTTGGCTTATTTTTTGAAGAGGCAGATGTTTCTTTCGTCCGACAAGAGATCTTAGACACGTTGGACTGCATAAATGCTTGTTTGTACAACTCTAAGTTCAGAGGCATAATAATGTGTCTCCATGATGCTCTGTCTGAATTTTGTGAGGCGAAGGACATCAAGATACTAAAAGCATAGGAGCACGACATTCACTTGCACCTTTAGGAGGAGGAGATCAGAATGATGGACCTAATTTCCCAGCAAGCCTGGGAGTTCAGAGGGATCAGGTCGCTGGTGAAGGATGTTGACGATTTGATGGTGCAAATGGAAGTGTTGAAGGAACGCTTCAACAAAGTAATGAATCACCTGGAATCTTGCAAGAGGTTCATTGATCATGTGGGCAATTCGATTCACCGGAGTATCTATATGGTGGACCGTTGCAGGGGCGAGTTGATGAGCTGAGAGATCGACCGGTGTGATGGAATCTCTAGGGAGACTATTTATAACTTCAATGCAGCACAATCGAATGTCGATACGGCGAATGACCCCTTGGAGGTGAATGCAGAGGTATTACCTTCATTGCGCGCCAAACTCTTGGGTTTTAGTAGCCTAGACGCGGCAAGAGATTGAGGGTGTAGTGTAAGGGTGCTCTTTTATTGTACTTTCTCTGTTGTAGCAACATTTTATTTAATAAAATTTTTATCAAAATTTGTGTGTCTTCCTTCTCCCTTTGAGAAATGTATCATGTAGTTATAAAATGGAATGATATAGTTCTCAAAGAGAGATTGTGGTATGGATGATGATGGGGCTACGCCTGTCTTGTTATAGCAGGTTGCCTATGTAACTTGGAAGAGGATTAAGCCTAGTTGTAGTTCGATTATGAAATTTTGGGTATTTTATCCCTTTTTTGCTCCCAATGGTTTCCCATTAGGATTGAAGTTCGCTTAATTTTTGCATCCCATTGTCATTGCTGGTTTTTAATGGGATCAGTGAAAATTTGATCTTGTCATGAATGGATTTTTTTTACTCGTGGTGCCCATATGGGTTTTTGCCACATCTTTTCCATCACGCGTAATGCATATGTTTCCCTTTTTTGCCTGTAGGATTCCTTAACCTAAGACTAGGGGTTGCCTACTTTTGCATCCCATTACCATTACTGGTTTTTAAGGATATCGGTAATGATTTTTTTTAGAAGAGAGGACGAATGTGGTTGCATCCAGGGCTAGAAGCAACTTGGACTGCCAACATACATGTAGAAGACAGGATCAAACCGATGTAGTTCCTTGAAGACCATTATAGGTCATTCTAGGGGTAATATTTTTTCAGGAATCTGGCATTAGTAATGGGGAGGATTTGGTTTCCCTCCACGTCACGAAGCAGATATATACCAATAGGATAGGCCTTTTCAGCGACGTATGGATAATCCCATTTAGAGGCAAATTTACCTGATTTTCTTTTTGTGGGGTCAAGTGGCGATCGTGCAAGAATGACAAGCTCACCTTTAGTGAAGGAGCGGAGTTTAACTTTCTTGTTATAAGCCCTTGCTATGTGGGCTTGGTATAATTCCAAATGTTGTTGTGTAGCGTCAAGGGTTTCGAACTTTGAAAGGCCAATCTTAGCGGCCTCTGCATTTGTCAAATCATCCTGTATTGCGACCCTTAGCAATGGGATATTTCAGCTGGTAGAACTACCTTTGCTCCGAACACAAGGGAGTATGGGGTTGCTTGTGTTGGCGTACGGAAGGTGGTACGATATGCCCAGAGTGCCTTTGGTAGGCGCTCATGCCAGTCCTTTTTATGCCTAGCAACCATTTTCTTAATGATTTTGTAGAGAGTTTTATTAAAGGCTTTCGCCAAACCGTTAGCTTGAGAGTAATATAATGAAGAATGCTCCTGATCAATGTTGTATTTTGCCATGAGCCAGTACAAAGGTGAACTTACAAACGACTGCCCATTGTTTGTAATTATACGATCGGGGACATCGAACCTGTATATGAGGCGGACCTTGACTAACCAGACGATGTTGGAAGCTTTGATTTCTCTTAGGACAACAACTTCTACCCACTTAGAGAAGTAATTTGTTGCAACAAGAATGTAGCAGTGCCCTTAGCATAGGTTAGTGTAATGGACCCCACTATATCCATTCCCCACTTGGAAAATGGCCATGAACAGGAGGTAGTGTGTAGTGGTTTGACAGGTACATGGTCGTAATCGTTGTGTAGTTGGCAAATGCAACATCTTTTGGCATATTCAATACAATCAACCACCATTGTTGGCCAGTAGTAGCCAAGTCTTTTTAGTTGGTATTGGAGTTTAGGGCCGTTTTGATGTCCGCTACACACACTCGCATGCACTTCATTCATTACATTGCTAGCCTCATTGGCTGATAGACAATGTAACAATATTCTATCAAGTGACTACCTATATAATTGGTTGCTCTGTAGGGTAAACCGAGGGGCACGTCATCTTATTTTGGCATGCTTGACAGGGTCGGATGGCTCTCTTCGATCCATGAGATGTTGCATTAGGGGCTCATGCCAATCTTCATCTCTCGTGTTTGCTTTGTCATCTGGACCTTGTGCATCACACTCTTGTAATTTAGTGTTGCAAGCAAGGAGGACATCTTCCTCTATGGTTAGGGTAAATGGGGATACAACCCTTCTTTCTCCAATATGGACAACGAGATAGTCGTCCTTTGGGTGTGTAAGAGATGTTGTTAGCCTAGCGAGTGCATCGGCTTACCTGTTATTATCCCTTTTGATGTGTTGTATTTGTAGGCGCTTGAATAACTTGGCTAAGTCGTTGGCCCTTTGAAAATAAGGTGCTAGGTTTGACTTTTTGATGTGGTAAAGACCGTTCATCTGACAGACAACGAGCTCTGAATCTTTATAAACCACAAGGTCATCTATGGGGATTTTCAAAGCTTGTTCATGTCCTGCAATCAAAGCTTCATACTCAGTTTCATTATTTGAGTGTCCCTTAGTCAGTGTGAGGAAGTGCATAATGATGCCATTATCTAGGGTGATAAAGACAATGTTGATCCTAGAAGACTTATCTGTGTTATTCCCTAGGGCAACAGTAGGACCTCGGGATGCTTTGTTGAAGAACATTTCTTAGTCTTTCTTTATTTGGACATGCATAACATTCTCGTCAAGAAACTTTATTTAAAGAGGTGAATCATTAGGTTTGGGTGTGTGGCTAGGAAATCTGCTAACGTTTGGCCTTTGACTGCTCATTGCGAAACGTAATGAATGTTGAATTCTGAGAGAAGGACATTCCACTTAGCAATACGCCCTTGTACTAAGGGACGACTCATGATATACTTTAACAGGTCGGCCCTTGATATGAGGTGTACTGTAGTGGTAAGCAGATGATGTCACAACTTTTGTAGTGCAAAAGCCAGAGCCAAACATATATTTTCAATGGGAAAATAGTTTAACTCAGCACCAACCATCATCTTGCTGAGGTAATATAAAGCATGATCTTTATCTTCCTTGTTGTGTTGGGCCAATAATGTCCCAAGAGATGATTCCATAGCTGTCACATATAGTAGTAATGGCTTACTTGGAGCCGGGCTCATGAGTACTTGTGGATTTAACAGGTATTGTTTTATACTGTCAAAGGAATTTTGACAGGCTTGGTCCAATACAAAAGGAACTCCCTTCTTCATCAACCGTGAGAAGGGCTAGCAGCGTCCTGAAAGATTTGAAATGAGCCGACGAATGTATGCAAGTCTCCCTTGTAATCTTTTAAGCTCAAAGATGTTATGTGGTGTTGGCATTTTCTACTATGGCTGTAATTTTCTGAGGATATATTTTGATTCCCCTATGTCGAACAATAAACCCAAGAAATTGCCCTGATGATACACCAAAAGCACATTTAAGAGAGCTCATTTTCAGATTATAATGACGAAGCTATTGAAAGACCCAGTCTAGATCGGCAATGTGGTGCTGCCTCAGTTTTATCTTTACGACCAAATCATCAACATAACATTCAACGGCGTCATATGACAATTCCTCAAATATATAGGTTATTGCCCTCTGGTAAGTACCACCAACATTCTTTAGACCGAAGGGCATGACCCTATAACAAAATATTCCAATCGGCGTATGAAATGCAGTAACCTCTTTGTCCTCTAAAGCCATTTGGATTTGATTGTATCCCAAATGACCGTCCATGAAAGAAAGAGATTCATACCCCGTGGTAGCGTCTACCAATAACTCTTTGAGTGGTAGAGGAAAATTATCTTTCAGGCATGCACTGTTAAGGTCTTTATAGTCGATACACACCATGATCTAACCATTCTTTTTCTATACAAACACAATATTGGCAAGCCATTTCGAATATCGAAGCTCACAAATGAACATGACTTTAAGCAACTTTTCCACTTCTCCCTTTATTTTATCGGTGATATCATGTCTGGCCTTATGGGGATGTTATTTGATGGGCCGCTGAGATGGGTCGATGGCAAGGTGATGAATAGCTACATTGGGGTTCAGCCGTGGCATTTCAAAATAATTTCAGGAGAACACGTCTCGATTTTGTCTTAAAAATTCTAGATACTGTGTTTGTTCTTCTAAGGAAAGACATGCACTAATGAAACTGGGATAGAAGTCTCCCTCCATTCCTAGGTTTACTTTGATCAGGTCATTTATTGTCTCTTGAGCTCCATCTTTAAGTTCTAGAGGAGTGGGCATCACTAGCCCAATGATAAAATCTTCAGAGGGCGATGATTGTGTTTCTACAAACAATCATTCAAAGAGAGCGTCCTCTAGTAAGTCAATCCTATATGTTATTATTGTATGTGAAGAAAATTTCAACTTTGTGGGTTTCCTGCCCAACCCACTTGTGTCATCTTTATTCTTAGAGTGGAGGACTAAATTCTCAAACTGTTGTGTTAGAACCTCCTTGCCCTTTTAAGAATTCTTTCATTTGTCCTACTAGTTGAAGTCGGAGTTCTTGAGCAACTAGGGGCCAACTTCATGTGTGGCAACAGACTGTCTGGGTCTTTTAGTTCTCTCTTTGACATAGGACCCAAGTGGTCCATAGACTGGATGTGGCCTTTAGGTAGAAAAATGGAAGGTACTCGATAAGGATTGATCTGTGCTCCTAATAGATGTGTTAGTGGGAGAACAAAATTCCATACAACCGAGTCTGGTAACAACTTGGGTTTGACTTTAGTAGTTTTAATGCTATACCTTACCTTAAGCTTTTGGGGCGTGAAGCTACTTTTGTTGTTCTTCCCTAAGGTATCATGTGATATTTCTTGGAGATCAGTCTTTTGATAATATGTGACATCAGCAAAGAAAGCATCCATTATTTGGAAGAGATTATTATCAGCTATTATGGTGCCCTGAGTATCTTGCCAGGGGTACTTGATGTACTGGTGATATGTTGAGGGGACCACCCAGAATTTGTGCAACCATGGCCGAACAATGAGGGTGTTGTAAGCAATGTCTGCATCAATTATGTAGAAGGGTGTCCAATCTTCTATGTGACCAAACTTTGTTTTTAGCCTAATAAAATCAAGAGGACGTTGCTCCTTTTGATTGAAGCCTTGGATAACGAGTGTATTGGGCCTGAGTTGAGATGGATCTACTCCCAGTTAGTCTAGAGTTTTAGCCAAAAGTATGTTGACTGCTGAGCCACCATCGATCATTACTCTAAATACATGTTAATTATCAATAGAACATGTGATGAATAATGGTCTATTATGGCTGGGATTATCAGAATACCGATTAGTGTCTTTAAAAGTGACTGTGGGCATAGACAATCCTTCTAGTGTTGCGGTCTACTAAGAAGCCCTGGAAATCTCATCATTTGTGGCATACTCGTCTAGGTGAGTTAATGTATAGATCATAGAAGCCTTGAGCTCCAATGACATACGAAAAGCATCATAAATAGTTAACAATGACGAGATCATCTTGAGGTGTGCCATTAAATCATATGGGATGGGGTTTTTTGTCTTCTAGATAGCCTTGCTGTGTTCGGCTTCCATAACCATCTTTTTCATTGCATCGGCTTGTTGGTTTGCTGTAGGACCCCATGGCATAATCAGTTTCCCAAATCACAGCTTGACTTAGTTCACTTACCGGGAGTGTGACCGGCATCCCTTTACTAGGGTAGTGAATTTAAGCTTGGTAACATTGCAAGACTTTGTCCGCTGGTTAGCAGAAGTTTCATCCATAGAAAAATCCTGAGATGCAGTGGTAAAGCTAGACTCATCATCATCGTTAGATCTGCCTGAGTCAGTGACCAAGGGTGGCATGTCTTGCAAGGCTAAATCATAGCGTCGGGATTGCCATAGATTTGGGGCATCGTCATCTTCATTTGCTGAAGTCGAGGAGTCACTGACATTCATGTTGATGTCCCATTGATCTTGAGGCAAAAACTGTACCACACTTTGTATATATCAGAGATCATGTTTGTATGCTCTTTGTCGGCGATAAAAGAGATTAATGAGCATTGGCCATAAAGAAATATAACAGGATGGCAGAGTCAGGTACTAGTCCAAAGCATGTGAGTCCAGGAAAATTAAGAAAAGTTGCACCAATAGATCATGGGCAAAGGCCGAAAAACCAATTTCTTGTAAGAAATAGCTGGTATGGAGATGGGGATCCTCATCCCCCGTGTATAATGTGAGCAGGGGGAGCTAATAGTCCTCTAGGAATTGAGTAAGATATACCTCCTATCTGATAGGTTGCCTCGTTTCGCCGAACCGTCGAGAATCCAATAGTTATGTGATAATCTGGTCAAGGGTGCCCTCAAATTCTTCATACGTCTGCTGTTAAGGAGGTTGTTTTAAGGGATCCATATTCCAAGGGTCATAAGGTTCCATGTCCAACCTCATAAATTCATGGATAAACATTTTAATCAAGTGGCCCCAAGAAGGTATACTTTGTGGCACTAAATCTATGTACCAGTCCAATGGTAGACTGTCCAGGGAGAGTGTGAATAGTCATAATAGCAAATTATCATTGTGCATTACCTCTCTACATGATATCGTGAACTTAAACAGATGACGACGTGGGCATTGATAGCTTTCATTTGAGAAAGTGGCGAACAATGGAACCTCAAAGCTGGGAGGAAATGCCTTGAAATATACAGCTCGATGACAAGAGAAGGCTCATTGCCTGAATTTGGTTAACACATTTCAGAAATATATACGTTTCCAGGGTGTCATAGGTAAACGGGTAATTCTTGCAGACCATAGTGAAGGGTCTTGTATAAAACCCATTAATACAATGGAGATGCCACCAGTGTTATATTTATATGCTGCCATTGGAATAGTTACCCCTTTATAGCGATCTTGGTATATCAAGCTATTCAGTAGCCAATTGATCACTATTATTGACCCATGTGGTGTTGGTGCTAGATGTGATTCTCTACATTGGTGGGGATTACCATCATGGACAATTGACACCATATTACAAGTGACGACGGGAGACTGAAGGAAATCTTCAGGCATAAACTCTTCTAATGTAACCGACATTCATAGAGGCTACTCTAATAAATTGTCTTCATGGAGCAATGGTTGCAAGGCTTCAACTTTAGGAGCCTTCTCATTTTTCTTAATTATTTCTTTTAAGTGAAGAGGCCTTTTTCAAGCATGCTTAGGAGGGCTATGTGTTTGTTGCATTTTTGTTTTAACGGCCTGGAGTCTTCTCTTTCGTGTCATCTTGGTCTCGAATGTGATCTAATTGCCCTCAACATTGTCGTCATCCCCATTGTTTTGAGGACTCATGAGGTCGACTATATCCTCATCAACGAAGATGACATTAGTAGTTGCAACCCTTATATATGTATCCAATTTCACTGTGTTTTTGTCAATCAATTCCTGAAGCTTGTCTTTAAACATAAAACAATCTTGCAATGTATGGCCTAAAATGCAATGATACTTACAATATTTAAGGTTATTGACTTTATCAACTTCTGCAGGTCTTTTTGACTCAGGGAGTATGATATCCTGAGATTCAATTGTTTTCTTGAAGAGACTCTTCTAATCATCAAGATGGAATGTATAAGTCTTCTCTTACTGCTCCTTCATGCTTGGTCTTCTAGGAGGAGCTTCTTGCTCTGCTGGCTTAGTCGTCTTTATAGTATGGTTGACATTCAATTTAGTAGGCGACTTTTTAGTGCCAACCATAGCGGATTCCATCTTGTTAACCACCTTTTTTCCTTTTCTCTCACGTTTATGGTCTAGCAATCTTTTTTTCAGAGCAAACACCTTGAATATCAAGTCATCAAACCCAGAGTACTTCTACGCCATAAGGTGGAGAGAAAGCTCGAAGGCTATGTTTTGCAGACATATCTTAAGGAGTGTATTAAGAGGAGGTGTATTCTCATAAGTATAAGACATATTCATCCATCTGTTAATAAAGTCCACCAATGACTCATTGTCTCGTTGTCTTTCATTAGTCAATTCATATCATTTCATAGGCCTATAAGTGCCATGAAACTGCTGTACAAATGCTTATTTCATTGAATCACAGTCTGAAATGGAATAGGGTTTCAAATTTGAATACCACATGAAAGCAACCCCATCTAAAGATTGAACAAACAATTTTAACAAGTCACCATGTTGTGCTATAACGTCGCACTGGGATTCGAAATGAGTAATATGTTGCTTCGAACATGTCGTTCCACTAAATGTGTTGAAATGAGGCTGGACAAATTTCGGTGGAAAGGGTACCGCATCCACATGCAGAGGATATGGCTTCCCAGTTGTGTATGTATTTACAGTTTCCTACTCCTTGTATTCATCGAGCATCTCGATCATTATTGCCCGCATATAATTAGGATCCATCATGGGTGTAGCTAGATGTGCATACAATCCTTGTGGCATAAACTGTGAGTATGCATTATAACTATATGTCCAAGGAGGCATCAATCCACATAAGGGTGTCTTTCGTTGATGATAAGGAGCTTTATGAGGTCCTTTTGAGTGTACGCCTTGAGGGAATCTCTGTGTAAATGGCCTTTGTGGGATAGATATATTGGGTGCAAAGCTCACAACAAGGGTGGCTCCTGGTAAGGTGGAAAAGTCATACTCTGGTATGTAGTGAGGGTACCCCCCTTGCGTTTAGCTAGAGACAACTAGCCTTGCTGATTCTGTTGTAGTAAGATTGCGATTTGGTAGGACCGTGCCTTGTTTTTCAAGTGTGAGTTACTCGATTATGGCTTTTAACTCTTCTATTGCGGTATCTTGAGTAGATAAACGACAATCCCAGCTTTCTACATTTTCCATATGTGTTGTAGGGTCTATGGGCGGATCTTGACCTCCTCTTGATCCTGTAATCGTCACGTTAGGCCCTTGTGAGGTAGAAGTAATATTAATTGTTGCAATAGTCTTGGGTGTGGTATGGGGACTGTCTTCATGATAGAACATAATAGGAGAGGCTACCGAGGCCCTTCTAGTGATTGGTAACCCTCATGTGGGTGTTATAGGCATCCTAGCACTTGCAGCCAGGTGACTCTTGGTCATCATGCCCACCAAGTTGAAAGCTCGTGGTCACGACCCAAAAGGACTCATGGTGTTGGGAGGGACGTCTTCCTTTGTACCTACAAACATCACCGCTGCTTGGGTGTCATGAGTAGACCCAAACATCTTACCCTTACCAACGTAGGGTGTATAGCCCAAAATGTTTTTAGTGTAGGAGGGCAAGGAAGGATCGCCCCTTTGTGGATGTGCCCATGATGGCATTGTATTGATTTGCATGTCTCCCATCTCTAGTTGCATATGGAAGAACTTACATGCTCTGGCCCTTTGCCTCTGGGTGATGTTTCTTTTTCCCTTTTGTTCAGGGGATAACACCCTTTTCCTTTTCGGTGGTTTACTCTCTTTAAGTCCCCTGAGTGATTCGAATCGGGTTAACAACATCGAATTCCTAAACTCTACCCTTGCCTGATTGCTCTACCGATTATGCCACACATATGGGATTTGGGTGGTCATATTGCCTTGTTACGACTCTTTTGGCAGAGCATGACTAGTGGTTCCTATTCTAGATTTCTTTCTCTTATTGCGTAAGTTTCATTTATGACTAGGTGGTTTGAATGCCCTATTTTGGTTGATAATTTGTTCCTCTACCTGGTCCTTAAGCATTATGGGAACCCTTGTGAGAGTAATGTTCACTATAGTCAAATCTTGGTTCTCTGGTGGCGAATGAGAAATTCCACTCACGCCACTATATGTGCGCGAATGAGACTTTTATTCATGCTGACTATGCACGAATGTGGGAACCTTTTGTTCATTTGCCGCAACAATATTGCACAAATGTCATTGCTTTTGGGGGCATACATTTGTGAGCCAATGGTAAACCTCATTCTCATTCATGATATAAGTTTTGCGGCAAAGGGTTTGTGAGCACACCAAGGTCACTTGCTTGGACTTCCTCTTGGCGAGTAGAGCCGGGTAATTGTAAGTTATTTTTAAACATCTGAGCATTTCCCTTTTTCCTTGTTGAATGTTGTCTACGACGGTGAGTGTTTCGCCGCAAATGAGAATTTTTCACATCATTAGCAGGTTCAGGCATTGGCGAATGTGAATATTCATATTCATTCTCATATTTTAATTGTGACGAATGGAATTCTGGGCCCTTTTCTGGCACAATATTCTGTCATTTTCCAGAGGTTTTAGTGGCCTTTGAGTGAAGGTTTAATTCAGCCTTAGGTATCCATTGTTTCTTTAAATTATTCAAAGTAACTTGAGGGGCATAACCTCTTAGTTTAATGTTATGATTACCATTTTTAATTGAAATAGGCAATGCTGCCATTACCTGGGGGGAGATTAAAGCTTCAACCCCTGATGAAGTTACGGAGATTGAAGCCTCAACCTTTTGTTGGGAAACCAGAGCCTCGACCATAGGTGAATTTTGGGAGACTGAAGCCTCAATCATATGGATGGATGGTGGTGGGGAGACTAAAGCCTCAACCCATGTCTTCCTTGTGGCTTGTGGTAAACTGGCAGAGGGTTCCATAGTTATAACTCCATTGAAGTACCTATCAAAGTAGGAAACACCCATTAATACAACATAACTTAAAGAGAGATGAGAGGAAAGTTAAGTCCCACCAGTCATGCCAGAAATTTGCAACTCCAAATTTTGAGCCGTTATAAGGTGAAATTCATTGAACAAATTACCTAGCTGTTTTAGAGGCTAGCTTATTATTTTATGAGTGGGGACTAAAACTCTAAGTCTGATAGACTTTTTAATTACAATCATTTAACACAACCAACTTCTAATTAATTCTAAGTTTCTCGACTTGTATTATAATATAGAGTTGTAGAAATGTAAAAAAGAAGAAGAAATAGAAGATAATATGATATATTTTTATAAATATATGTGGTTACACTTGTTCATACACCAACAAGTTTACCTATCCATTAATTGATTCATCCTTAAGCTTCTTATGATATCTTCCTTGAGGAGGTTGTAGTGGTATAATGAACATGCTTCCTCCTCTTTTAGAAGAGAAGTAACTTACAGACCTTCAAGAGATGGGTGTAGTTTGTTTTACAGTAAATCTTCAGAGCTTTTTCCACTTCTAAAAATCCTTCGTTCTCTATCTATGTATCTTTGTGTATATCTCTTGTGCTGATTTTTTAAGTATTTATAGGCACCAAAACAGTTAGAGAAGAGTCCTTGTTGAGGAGGAACTCTATCTCTTCCATAGCGTCTTTGTTGGAGTGGGATTCTTCAAATCTTTATCCAAAAAATATAGATGATTCTTCTATGAGAGAATCCACTTTCTTCCATATTTTGGGCAGTTAGAAAACTCATAAGAGTTGTGATTATCCAAAATAACCACCATGGGAAGAGATAAAGTTAAATTTCAGTTTCTGGTTTCCACAGTGTGCAAATGTAAATAGTGCATTTACGCGCACTTTTGGGGTAAAAGCAAGTACTTGAAATCCTTTGATTGGGGGCGAATGAGGCTGTAACTTTCCATTACCTGACAAGAGTGTGGCTAGTGTCATATTATTTTTACATTCGCGCACACTTTTGGGTTTCTATAACATTGTTATCATTTTAACATAGTTAGTGCTATTATAGACTTTCAATGGAAATAATTTAATAGTAAGTTTAGGGAATGGGTAATGGAGCTATTGACACTAAGCTCAACTTTGGATCCAACGGATGGTTATAAATCCTTTAAAATTGATGATATCTGTTATCTTGTGGAGAAGTATTATCCTCTTGATTTTACTAATAACGAGAAAATTAATTTGAAGTTTCAATTAATGTATTTTGAACTTGACCGGCCTAATCATCCAAAATTACAAAATTTATCTTTCATTGTTGAATTATGTCGAGGATTAATAGAGACAAAAAAGTAAAAAATGTACCATTTTATTGGTAGATTGATTTGTCTTGTTTTGACTCTTCCAATATTTACAACGACTAGTGAACTAATATTTTTCAATTATGAAAATTGTTAAAACAAGACTTCATAATCAAATGGATGATGGGTTTCTTGTAGATAATTTGGTTGTGTATTGAAAGGAAAATTACTAAGAGCTTTAGTTCAAATTCGATACATGATGATTTTAGTTTTCTAAAAGAGTGTAGGCTACAATTTTAATTGGGGTTACTTCATTGCATCTTGAATTGTGTTTATAGATTTTTTTGTACTACTATATATAACAAAAAAAACATAATATATAAAAAGAAAACAACATTTAATCATCACAGTTTTAGTTCCCCCGCTCTAAAAATAAGTTCTTGATTCCAAAAGAAATTCGATTATAAACAAGCCGATTACAAGTCAATTATATAAATCTGATCGGGCTAAATATCTGTTTGTGTGTGTGTTATATATATACCTTATAATTGGTTTTAAATTAGTGGTCATATGATAATACTGTAGGTTATGTTACATTATAATAGAGTTAAATAGGGGTGGCAACAAGCCGAGCTCTGCCTAGCTCAGTTCGGGCTCGTCACATGAAGGCAACGCTTAGGCTTGTGATGAGCCTGAGTTGTCGAGCTTGGGCTCAGCTTGGCTCACTAGCCAAAAAAAGAAAGAAAAAAAAAAGGCCTAAAACCTTAATTGCCCATTAACCCAAATATTTTTTAAATATTACTATTTTCTCTCTTTCTCTCTCTCTCTCTCTCTCTCTCTCTCTCTCTCTCTCACACACACACACACACAC